>DF241858.1:0-30561 GCA_000507305.1 Breviolum minutum Mf 1.05b.01 | reverse complement strand
TGATGATGATGATGATGATGATGATGATGATGATGATGATGATGATGATGATGCTGATGATGTGATGATGATGATGATGATGATGATGATGATGATGATGATGATGATGATGATGATGCTGATGATGCTGCTGCTGCTGCTGCTGATGATGATGATGATGATGATGTTGCTGCTGTTGCTGTTGATGTTGCTGACAAAGATTGTCATGAATGATTAGTACTATCATTCTTATTAGTAGTATCAGTATCGTCAGTTTTGCAGTGGTACATCATATTGAATCACAAAGTTTTCCTTGGGGAATCCCTGTTGCTGAGCTTGCACTGCTCAAGTTCAGTTTAGTAAACCTACCAAGCCTCTACCAAAGAGCTCAAATCGAAGATGTTCACCTTCGAATGACTCGACAAGCTCAGATAGATGGGCAAGATTGCGTATTCGCACGTGACTCTCGTTGACAATAAATGCTTTCAGCTGAGCATTTCGCACATCTTGAAAGCCCAGGTTTACGGTGTGGGCCAGAACGTAAGATAATACCACCACCTGTTCATCTGGAAACACTCGTTCTCTTGACTCCATGATATCTGCCAATCCATTGCATCGTTCTCTTTTCCACCTTTCTCCAAAGGTTGCACGCAAATATTGTTGTGACAGCACTACAAACACCAATCCACCTATGATGAGGTAATCTAGCAACCATGGAGCCTCTTTCTCCACCGAAACTAAAGGCTCTTGAGGAAGTAGCTCCAAGGTGCATGATCTGCGGACACCATCCCGCAGAATCTCTGCATCCAGAAACTCGCCCACAAATTTGTCAATGGCTACGTAGGGAAATGGAACACGATCATGCCGGGAGGATCCACAAACAAATGGCACACAACCATCATTTCCAATCGGAATCCCCACTAATGACAACAGCACATCACCTCGTTGCAAAGCTTTGGCATTCCCTGTCGTGGGGTCCACGGATTTCACAATCACACCACTTTGACCCTTGGTCATACCCAAAGCATGTCGCATCCCAGCATTCTCCAATCTTTGAGTCGAAAATCGACCATGCCCAAAGGCTGTAACTCTCATGGTGTTTCTCTCATCAAGTTTGTCGCTGGCTTTTGCCACCCGACGCCAGGCGGTCAGGAATTTCTGGACCACGCTCACCGGAATGATGAAGCCGATGTTCTCTGTAGAACCATCCTTCAAAGATTCGTAAGCTACGCCCACACAGCCACCACCAGCAATCAAGGCTGGTCCTCCTGAATTTCCCGGATTGATTGCTGCATCGATTTGAATAACCAGTCGATTCCTCCATGGATCTGGATGATCTTCATAATCCACTCGACTCACGACACCCTTCGTGACGCATAAGTTGTTACCCCCAGTTGGATATCCAACACAAACAACTTCTGAGAAAAGAGCAGGGACATCAGTGCAGAGTGCTTGTGCACTTAAGGAACCTTTCCAGAATGATTCGTCCCGCACCGTCAAAATGGCAAGATCACAATCGGTAGCGCGGGCCAAGACCTCTGCTTCAAACTTCTCATCATCACCACGTTTACGCACTTCCTTAGTCATCAAAAAACATGGAAACATTTCGAATCCAATGTTCCATGTAATGTTTAAGCTGCTTTCCCTTTACCTAATCCATTCCAAGGTGTTCTGTCTGACATCATTTAACTTCTCATGGCAAAGTCTCTATGCAACTTGCATGAGCAACACAATGCCGATTCGTAAGTAGCAGGCGCTCTTCCAGGCTCAACACGAAAGCACTGGAAGTGGACGGCTGCTGCCTTTTTGTCGTCCATGGCATAGAATAGTTCCTGAATTTCGTTGAACACCATGGAAATCTTGGAAAGGGCTCTGAAACACGAACAGGCCAATTTTAGTGAACAGGAAGACTTGACGAATGTAAACACATCTTGCTTGCAGTGAAACCAAATCTAACCAAATGGGACCGAGTAGCGGTTTCAGTTCTCTGCAAAAGAGCTTCACCACAGAAGTTCCCTCCAACAAAGCACCGATGTTGCCCCAAGCCTCGCTCGCCTACGCAGTCACAAAGAATACTATAAATTGCACAATAGACTGCGTAGTGTATTACCCAAGAGTGATAAAAACATGATAGACCGCAAGACCGCATATCACAATCATGTATGTGTATATATATATATATGTATATATATATATAGATCCAAATACAGTAATTCCAACCTGGGTTGATTTCGAAAAAAACTCATGCCTGATGGTGATGCCGCTTTGCAGGACGTCCATCGAGACCATCCACTTCATCGTCACTCAAATCACCCATCGGTGACAACGAGTCAAGCGTTAAGATTTTTGTCGATGAGAACATGCTATGACATGTGTCCAACACAAAGACTTCCAAAACGTTTGAATATGTCTAAAGCAAAGGTATCAAGTTGCTTATCCTAAGACTGCAACATGGCATGTCATGTGAGAGATAGATCATAAACTTGGCTGAGATGTACCCTTGGACCAGAAGGACTTGCAATTGCAAATCTTTGCTGCAAATCAAAATCCGAAAGGAAAACTCAAAGGCATTGCCAACTAACAAGTATAAAACTAACTATTTCCACTATATCCACTATATCTCACCTCTGAGCTTTCAGCCATTTCAAATTCTCTGAAACTGCATGAGACATTGCATGCACGACAGCAGATTGACCTCAAAGCTGTGAATCTTTTGAGCCGAGCAAAGGAAAAAAAAGCAGAAAGGACGGTGTAAAAAGGGAGCCAGACTTGCCAAAGCAGCCAAGTTGGGCGAGTGTCGGATGTGTTCTAAGCCACTCCAACCTGATGTTTCTAGCAAACTGAAGAGAAATGCTTGGAAATCTGCCTATTTGCAAAGCTGTTGCTAAATTCAGATCCACAGAAATTCAGGTCTTCAAGTGTCCGGCTGCGAGGATCACTTGGATCCAGTTGCTGGAGCAAAGCAGCACCCACCTGCAGGTCTTGGCTGAAAATTCCTTCAACTGATAGTGACTCCTGATGAAAGTTTTTGATTGCATAGTGGCTATGGGCCAAATAAGCCTCAGCTCAAATCTGTGTTATGCACAGAAGTTCCGTGCAACACCAGCTGCAAACATGTCTTGATGCTTCACCTGAATCCCAGCCAAACGTGCTTGAAGGCTATGAACTCCCAAGCCTCAGAATTGCAGTTTGTAGCGAATCTTTCCGAAGATGTTTTGTTCTCTTGAGGCCTGTACACAGTGAAGATCCTTCGAGACCACCTGAGTCAACATGTTGCTTTTTCAGGTTGTTGTTTCCTTCTCCAACATGTTTTTTCAATCTGAGAGGCGAACCCGTTCTCTTTTGTGGCTGGCCCGGGACTCCCTCAAAAAGCAAGCAAGGCAACATAGCTTCTGCATCAATCTCCATTAGCATCCGCTGCCAATCTACAAATTCCTCACCTCCAATCCGCAGCTTACCCTCAGCAGTCTTGCCGCATGTTCGACGTCTACGAGTTCCTGTCCCAAGCTAGCAAAAAGGTTGAAGGAGGTTGGAGGCCACTTGAAACATGTGTTTTCTGCCTAGCAACTTACCGCACCTGAATTTCCTCTTGTTGTGGGAATATCCTGCAGTGAAAAATAGGTGCCAGGGTCGAACAATGTCGTACATGTGTGGTGTTTTCAAGTCGACAAGGGTTTCCTGTTTTGCACAACCACCCCCGAATTTACAAGTTTGATTCCTTCGAATCACCCCTTGGGCCACTTTCCGATCATGCTCACAACGGAGCCGCGAAACCTCGGGCGCATTCGCCACCCAACCCGCCGTCGCGAGATTTTTGCACCGACTCCGAGCCATCGGGCGAAGAGCAAGTCTGCAGAGGTGTGAAAGTCCTCTGCCATCGGCACTTTGGCCTCGAAGAGGCTGGCGGCCAAAGTTTGAAGGAGGAATTAGAAGGACAGAAATCTCGTTTTTCGAAAAATGATGAAGTCAGAACACACCTCAAAAAACTCGGAAAGCCAGGTAGAGGATGTGGGAAAGGTAAGATAAATCAAAAGATCTGCAAAAAATTTCCTGAGGACTCTTCCCGCAACAGCTCACAGAGTCGTATTGCATCACGAAGGTTCCAATCCTCATGTCGAAAACATGAGGGAAGATGTCCTGCAAAATGTCCATAGCCTTGCAACTGATAGAAGAAATCCGGCTAACCAGTTGAGGTTGGTAGTTTATCCCATTATTTACCGGGTTCAATACATCCCAGGTGGTGCAGGATTTCTTCCATCAACAGTTTCTCTTGTGATCACAAATGGCTAAGCCCTTTGCAAATTCCATGTGCGCCTGGAAAGGACCTTTTCGTATTTTCGGAAGGTGTGAACTCGATCTTTTGGTCGTTGAATGAAACAGAATAACAGCATCTCACAGCTAACACAAAATGCATCAAAATGCAGCCCAACATGCCTTCACCATCATGACCTTGAGACACCTTTTGCAGTTCTTCTAGCAAAGCAACCTGCCATGATGACATCATCACACCCTTTTGACATGTTGAAAAATGACCTTTGAAACGTCTGGATCTCTGCCATCCCCGTCAAAAACATGCTGCGGATGCAGCCCGATCAACCACATGTTCACCGAGAACTGCACCATGTACATGGCGACCTGAAGCTTCAGTGGTCTGTTTCTGTCATGCATGCATAGATAGAACTGAGCCAAAGACAAATGTGACGAAGATCTGCAGGGGACCTTAGATCAACTGCAGCTACAATGCCAAAAACCCATCGCATTCCAGGATGATGTGCCAGCTTGCTAAGTGTCTGGCAGCTGTGAAAGAACAACACGTGTGAAGCGATTCAGGAAAGATCGTGGAAGGCCCTTACGGCCACCTACCAAGGTTCTGTTATGATGGAAAAAACGAGAGATATCAAGGACATTTGTGGAATGATAGGTTTGCAACCCTCGGCAGTTGTTTATGCAAAGCTCAGCCTCCTGTAGCCACAGGATTTTGGGCTGCAAAAAGCCTGCAACGTGGAGGATCGGATCCACGAGCATCTAATTCAGCGGATAATTCAGCACCTGAATCCATGATGTGCCGCGACCGTTTGTCCAATTGCTGGCAAGTAGACCTGCCACTTGCGGAAGTCACACTTTGATACCCTGTACCTTTCGTATCTTCCGTGGATTTGTATCACAAATACAAAGGTGTAATGATAACAAATCAGACCAAATTGAGCAGCATCCAAAAAACCCAACAGCAAAGTTGTATGATATTCTACTATGCATTCTTATAAGATGTTACAACGGTGGATCTCTTATGATTGTGGGTTTTTAACCTTACTTCATGCCTTGCTTTTAAACCAACCACAACACGGGTGGCTTGTTGATGCGCAACAGCAGCCGGATCGGACAGCCTCTCTTCTGTGATCCAAGAGTGCATTCAGACCTTCCAGAGTGGCCTCAAAAATACCAACAAAAAAAACCATCGAAAGAACCCCAAGATCCAGCCTCTTCCATTCCATAAGTAGTAAAAAGGCAAAAGACTGCATAGATAACGAGTATAGTGTATAGTCAAATATGTAGATACTTTACATGTTAGTCTGTTAGTGAGTAATCATCATTTTTCATATCATACTAATATCAATATGTACCTGTATGTGTATAGGTGATAGGTCCGGACATGATTCTTCAGAAATCAAGAACCCTGTGAAGGGCCTGTGGAGCCAAGTTAATCTCATCCAAAAGCACCCAATCCTCACCGAGTTGGAAGTGCATTTTCGGGCCCTACTGATAGCCCACCTGATTGAAATCATCCATAAATGGGTATAGCTTCATTTTTTTCAATGAATAGCTTTCTATCTGAATCTAAACTGTTCATCTCCTAAACTGACATGTCACAACCTCTTGAAATTGTCATTTTCATGAAATCTCAGGTGCACACGCCCTGGCGCATGGCCCGCAAAAGGGCTCCGTCACACCAACGAAATCGAGCAGTTTCGCTACCAGGTGTAGGTAAATCTGAGCCTAAAAGGTCCAGCCTAAGCAGACTCAAGGTAACTGTAGGTCACATTCTGCTTCCCTTATCTTGGGGTCTGCAACATTACTAGAAATTTCATGAAATTTCATGAAGCAACCCTGAGAAATGAAACCAATACCAAAAACATCCACAACCCCCTTGGTCTCGGGCAAATCTGTTTGCTCTGATAGATTCACTCGGAGCCTCATGCAGTCTTCAACTGGAACCAAACAGCCTGGTCTGCAAAGATTCAAACGAAGCGTACACACTCCTAAGTTGTATTCTTACCAGTACAGGACTCAGGGAGTCTTCCAAAATTTCCTGCTCCACATTCTTAGGATCAGACAAACGTCGTCCTGTTGCCTTTGCAAGGGCTTGCACCGTGGCAGTCTTTCCAAGGCCAGGAGGACCTGCTAGGTTTGCAGTGCTTCAGTGATCCAACAACCCCATTGCAGGCTGGGCGCGCCTTCCAGCAAGACAGCTTTTGGCTGCTGCAAGGCACGCACCAAACGGCCTTAAAGTGAATGCTTCTGCACCAGACTGTGGGAGTTGCGTTAAGAAGCAGCTGAGAGCAGTTTAAAAAAGCGCCTCCCAATGCCTTGCTGCTCTTCTCAGCACTGCAATGACTAGCAACGGCTCTTGCCCCTTTTTCTTTGGAGTGCTCATGATGCTGTTGCTGCCGGAACGGCCAAGAAACGTATAGTCAGCATGAAACGTTTCAATGCTGGAGTGCAAGCAGCTGCTCGCAAATTGAAAAAATATGTGCTGCCCTTCCCTGTGCAAATCTTGGTCCTCTATCCAGCTTTCAATCGATCACTTGACTGAGCTTGCATCAACCAACCCTGAAAAACAATAAAGAAATGATGAAACATGGTGAAAACCTCGTACATTTTTGATTTCAACTCCAACACTGCCAGACTTTCTATTGTAAGGTCCAACTTTCGGGCACAGCACTAGAGTCACTAGAGGTAAGACCTCAAGCTTAGAGCTTGGAAAGTCCACTGCATCTCGGTGGGAAGCGTGAAGTTCACAGCAACCCCCCAGGTGTTTCATCGACACATAGCGTCACCCATTCGTCTTGAAAGTCACGACCTCCGGAAGTTTTGATTTGAAGGACTCAAAAAAAAGGCACAATAGAAACAAGCGGATATCGATGACTGATATAATACACATCATTGCAGCCAAGCGCAGCTGAGACACCATGAGCTCCGTGGACTAACGTCGCCGTTTTCGCGTCCAAGTCACACAACCAACCTGCAATCGCAACGAGGATTCGACAAGATCTGAGGATACAGAACATCACCGAACTGTTCTTCAAATCACTGAGCTCAATTTATCCAAATCTATCCACTTCATTCACAAGGCTGGTGCAGTGCATGCGAGGGCCTCATGGTGTGGGCCTTTGTCACCATGTCGCCGAAACATGCTGGCAACTACCTTTGCATCTGCTCCTCTCACTGTGAATCACTGGCAGGAAAGAGGAATGACAGTCCAGCATGCATCGCTGACTCCTCTGATGTCTTTGGACCTCCACCGAGGTTCTCCCACCGAACACAAAATGCCTTGGTATCCCAGAGCTGTCGCATTGAAAGGCATCTTTTTTCTAAATTAAACTATAGCTACAGATATGAGATGCAGGTAGGGCAGGCAAGGATAACTTTTTGCAATTACAAATTATCATCTGACTCTTTCCCACTTCCATTTTGACCCTCATTTGGACTCGCCAAGAAGCCGAAGTTGCAGGCGACGGGTACGATTTTGTCGCCCACTGATCTAACAATGCCTCCAAAACGTGTGTCTCCAACCAACGGTCGCGCTATGTTCAAGCCTCATTTCAGCCACAGTCCACACCAAACATCGAAGCAATGGCAGGACAAGGCACTGAGATCCTTGAAGCCATGCTTTTGCGATAACTTTGCACCAGCCTTGGCTTCCAGACATTTCTGGTTGAGCAACTTGATGAAATTTTGTGAATATGTTCGTAATTTGAATGCCAAGAGTCTTGGGTCCTGTCATGGCTTGAACATCCTTGTCAAACGGCAGTGAAAGCGGGCTACACAGTCACTACTTTTTCCGTGCATTAAAACCTGATGAGTTCAACTGCTATGACTGCGTCTTAAGATCAGATGAGCATCCTTTCACACCGTTGTCTGTAAAATCAAAAATGTCAACAGTTGATGGTGGAGCAGACAATACCAGCAGCATGCTCCAACCAAACCTGAGACTCGTTTGAGAATGCAAATGTTGACAATTTGCTTTCATTTTCCAATAGTTGGAATCTGCAGCTGAAGAAGTGTTGAACCTTCACCAAGGGACCCGTGCCCAAGTTGTTCCGCAAGATGTGCGATCACTGAATTGTCACCGATGAAGGCAAACTGCTGCTGCAAGTTCTTCGGAATTGAAGACTCAGCTCTTTGGAGATCAGCTTAAGGTTCATTCGTGGATGTGAATTTCCAAACACCTTCATTCTGCCACACCTGTTGACATCCAAAAACCCAAGCCAAAAGCTATCCCATCACCCCACAAAATGATGAAATGAAATGATGTACATATGTCATACAGTACTTTCTAATGGCCATTTGGCCATTGGATAGAAAAAGGTAGCTGTTTGCCTTGCCAAAAAAAAAGCTGGGATTTCAGAATCTTCTCCAGCTGAGAGGCGCGATTGTTCTTCCAAAACTCCTCCAGCATTAGGGCCTGGCAAAAGCCCAAAAAAGCCCCCAGTTTTGAGCATTTGCTGCTTCAAAAAATGTCGCATCTTTCGATATGAAAAAAGGAACAAATGAATTCAAATGAGTCAAATTCAAACAAAATTGCAAATTGAATCCTTGCTTAGTGTATACTGAATCCATAATAAAACACACTGAGGGCCGCCTTCTTCAAGTGGCATTGATAGAACTCTTCTTGACTCACAGACTTCAGTGAAGCGCACGTGAAAGAGTCCAAACCTGCTTTGACGTAGAGTTCATCTGCCCCCAGCAACGGAGCAAAGTGAAGTCCCGAGAAGCGTAGTCGGACTCCCACTTTGGTCTTCTCCCATGAAATTTGAAGTTTTGGTCCAAGGAGAATCCGAAGCCATATCCGGTACTCTGGTAAGATATCACCAATCGCCCCGCCACCAGCAATCCGAAATTTGGCCACATGGCGTTTTGAGTCATAGCTGCTGTCAGTCAAAAGCTTACCGTGCTGCAGACCTTTCAAGAATGCAGACATCACCATACCAGCATCTGATCCTTGGGGTACGGTCTCAAGGTCCGCCACAAGAGCATCAATGGTCTCAGTGATCGCAGCCTTGTTCTCTCGCCCCAGACCCAGAAAGGAGATTCCCGGTATCACCAATAACAGCACTAACCAACCAGAGCGTGCTGAACGCAGTCTCATGGCTCGCAAAGTATCAAAGCAGAATCGCAGTAGCTCTTAAGTGTCAAAGAATGTCTCTTCACTGAAGTTCCTTTAATCTTCAGAAGTACCATGCAGTGCGGCTACTGTTGAATGATTCCCTGTACATAGTACTGAATCGTCAGCTCCCTAACATACGACATGAGTTGGTTCATGTATCGCGTGTGCTTAGTGATTTCACACTTGACATGAATCTCCACACAAATGCTGAACTAAAGTGAATGGATAGATGATAAACTTCCTGCTATAGATAGATACAATGCACAAGTCAAAACAAATCCAAAGTCATCCAAAAGGAATCCAAAGACTAAAGCTTTGAGGGCGGGTCCAACATTGCAAGCAGCAGCAGGAGCTCCAAAATCAAAGTCCAAGGTTACACCTTCAAATCTTCAAATCACAAACGGCAAGAAAACCAATCCCACAACATGAAGGGAGATAAGTTCTAAAAATCATGTTTCTCTATCATCATCCTGTAACTGATGCCTGAAGTCTCCATATCGACATCTCCATCTGCTAGGGTGGCCTCAAGTAAGCACCGGTTTCAGGCCGTCAATGGAGGATGTTTGTCTTGAGAACCAGCTCCTATCACCTCAGACTGTCACCGAAATCTTGAAACCACCAAAGTCGAGGAAGTTCTCCTGGCAAGTGGTGAGAATCGAAGAAATCTTGCCATCTGCAATTCACAACTCACCTTCAAGCATCTGCGGCGCTGCTTGACCTCAAGCAATTCCGAACCCACGACAAAGGTTTCTGCTTCATTTTTTTTCTGTCAATCCAGTCTTTGTGGAGTTAGTCTAATAGTCCTTTTACATTTCAGCATACATCATCACAGCTCTTTGCACAAAAAGCCATGCTATTCATTGCACAAAGAGCCAATACATGCAACCCCATTTCACTTCTTGTTAGCCATTGAGCCATTGCAACTCCTTTTTTTGAAGAGGATCCACACTTTTAGACGATAAAACCAACTGAGTCCCCAAACCCATGCAAATCCATCTTGTCCAAAAGATTCTTTGAGAAGTCTTCTACTTTCAGCATTCAGACCTTCGAATACCTCCATTTCAAGTTGATTGAGTAAATGTCGCAAAATCGCCTTTTGCGCTGGTGTAAGGCCACCTGAATTCTCATCTTCTGTGACCATCTGGTACTCTGCAATGCACTCTGTGTCCACCAGTTGATTCCCAAGTCCCAGGCTATCGACCAATGTCATGCAACCACCATGTAAATACATCTCAACTGCTTTGGCAAAAGCAGAGTCAGACTGAGGGCTAGTTGTGCTTTGTACAAAGGCAGACCATGCAAGCACTTCTCGAATGCTCAAAGGATGAAGAACTCTTTGGTTGAACCAAGTCACACAATTCAACATGGGTCTAGCAAGCTGCGACCATGGAAGTTGGCTGGCCACTAAATCCTCTGCTTCCTTGGTAGAGAAATCAATGGAGTCGACCCAAATCTCTGTGAAACGATTGCGCAAAGCTGGAGAAAGCTCGCGTTTTCCAAAGTCACCACCAGGGTTCATGGTGGCAAAGAGTCGAAAGCTAGGCAATGCATGTACCAATTCCAGATCCGAACCTGTCAGTGGCTTCTCCGCCAATAACAAGGAATGCTCCGGTTCCAGAACAGAATTCAATCTTTCTAATACAGAATCCTCAGCCAAAGAGATCTCATCCACAAGAAATGCCCCTCCACACCGCATTGCTTCAACTAGAGCTCCATCCGCCCATTCAAAGATTCGGTCATAATCTGAACAAAGGCTGCTCAATTGCATAGCTAAAGTGGCTAAAGTGGCTAAAGGCAAACCCTCGTCAGCTTTGGATACATCCAAACGACGTCGCTTGGAAACATGAGAATCAGATCCCAAAAGATTTTTGGCGAGAGCCGAGCGCAAGGCTTGACCCAAGACTTTGGGATTTCCTGTCCCTCGCGCAGCCTCCTTCACCGCAAGATTGAGCTTCTCAAGTGTTTGAGCCACTGAAGCGTCAATGTCATTCGCATGGCGCACGAATTCAGCTTCAAATTTTTGGGCTGTCTCGCAGATGGCAGAGAACATCGTGTCTCGGCCGCGCACGGGACGTAAGGATCCAATAAAATCAGAAGTCTCAGTCTGTTGGTGGCAATTTAAGGTTCTCAGCCTCCTTTGTGGCATTGCCTCTTCCACTAATGCCCATGAAATCAACTGGCATGCCATGGTTTTGCCACCACCTGTTTCTCCAACAAGAAGGGCTGGCTCGCCTGATTGCACACAGCGACCAATGAGAGCCACCATTCGACAAAAGGCAGGTGTCCAAACAACTTCCCCTACCCCAACAGGTGGCTGCTCACCTGCTTCTAACTTTGCTTTTACACGTGCCTTTGCATCCAACACTATTGCATCTTTGGCATAATCCACTTGTAGAGATTTTACTCCGCTGCAATGTTTCTGCAACGATTTGCGAACCACTTCACGTTCTTCATCCTTGCGTAGCCTTTCAGCGAGCAGGGCCCACCCTTCGACAGCGAGCTCCAAATAAGAGTTTGGCTTTCTGTGTCCCCATCGCAGAAGGTCTCGTACTGTCATAAAACTTTGCTTACCCAGAAAGACTGCAGATTGATTTCGGTGAGACTGCAAGTCTTGGTAGACTGCTAGCATAACCTTGACATAGGATGGTGGCACCTGACAACGTTTGTGCAGCACAACTGCAAGCTCTTCCATCGGCAACTCACTCACAAAGACTTCAGTAAAGCGGTTTCTAAAGGCTCTCGACAACAACTTTCGACCACCATAGTTCGCTCCTGCTGGATTCTGTGTGGCAAAAACCATGAATTCCTCATGTGGCTTCACAGTGGTGCCAGTGTCAGGGATGTAGAGTTCTCGATTATCATCCAACAAACGGTTGAGTGCTTCCAAAACTTCGCTCGGAGCCAGATTAAGCTCATCAAGGACAACCCAATGGCCAGCTCTTGCTGCCCTCACCAACACACCCTCTTGAAAAACAAGCTGTCCAGTGTCAGGATCACTAACATACTGCCCGACATACTCCTGCAAGTCTGTGTGTTCATGGTTGTTGATTCGCACGAATTCATGTCCGGTCAAATGTGCCAAAAACTTCACCAATGAAGTTTTTCCAGCTGATGTGGGTCCTTCCAAGAGAATGGGAAATCTGCCACCACTCAGCATTCGTGCAATGTTGTGCAGGTTTCGGCGGACAGAATCAGTAATTACAAAGTCTTTGTGTGCACCATTGATGTCGATGTTTTGTGGACCAGCTTTAATCCAATAGCCTTCGACATTGATCCAACTCTGATCCGGATCCATCTTCACAGAAGCTGTTGAGGAAACGCCAGCCTTCAGGCTGTTGAAAAATTGTACAAATGGACATGTCACTGGCTGAATTGCTTCTGCAATGCCATGCCTTTGAGACATTTTGAACAGGTAGAGAAGGTAAAACTCCCAGCACCTAGCAAAAGTGCTGTGTTTCAAAATCGAAAAAAAAAATCTTCACAGAACAAAAGTTTGACTTTCATCTCTATTCTTGCCTCCTTGATCATTTCTTCAACGATTCTTGAGGATGAAGAATCCAGCGTCGTTGCCTCGGTGGCAACGAGAAAGCGTCGGCGATACAGTTACTAGATACATGTAGTAAATGTGCTTGTTTACACACCAAAAAGGTTTTAAGAGGAACATCTTCATAAAGAAATCCTGACACCCTAAAGGCTCCAGACAAAACCGACAGCCAGTCCTTGTGCCAGCGCCTTCAAAAGTTTGTGGCAAAATCTGGTCTGAGAAACTCTAAAAGATTTCAAAACTTGAGTCTACCCAAACCTGCTTGGCTGGAGTTGCATGATGCCTTGCTTGAAATAAGTTGAAATAAGTGTTTAAGTCATCACACCATTCATTGGTCACACTTCACAAGGTAGCCATGCTGAGCTCATGACGAGCGCCGCGCAAGGCGCAAGGCAAAGCGCAAGGCTCGGGTCAGGTTGCGCAGGGAAAAGTAGGACACCTCGTTTCGATCAACACGACCCTTCCTGAGCGTCCTACAGGTGGAGCTCATGCGATATAGTCTCTGCCAGCAACGCAGAGATTTTTCTTCCTCTTTAAGTTGCAAACTCTCCCTGCACCATCCAGGAGCACATTTTGACCTAAGCTAAACTTGCTCAACTACTTGTTCAGCCCAACAACCACAAAATGTTTCCCTCGACTTCTGTAAAAGACTAGGGTAGCCCGGCGACACAGCATAGCAGCCTTTTTGTAGAAGCCTGTTGCCAGACAATACTGAAACCACTCTTTTCACTTGATCAAGAACAAATGGTGGTACAAATTCTGTTCAGTGTTCAGACTGCTTGCTCGGCTTGCTCTGATGTATATCTCAATCTAACAGCCAATTCGATTTGCACGCCTACAATGGCATCAACAGGAGGGTTTGGAAGATCTTTTTCCAAGTAGCTTCGAACCTTGAGATAGACTTTAACAGATGTCCCACATTGCCACTCTTTGAAAACCATTCAGGTGCCGAGTCCCCAGGCGATTTGTCCAAGATCATCAGCTGTATGCACCTACAAAAAAGGTTGAAACCACGTTTTTAAAACTTCGACATTTCACTATCAACCTGCCAACCACCTGTGGCGTGCAATGGACAAAACCCAGCAACACTCAGCTACCTGCCACTAACTTTTGCTTTTTCTCTGACTCTCGCAAAAAGGTCAAATATGTGCAAAATAGGCCTTGCCAAAGCAGCCTGGATATTCCATGCTGCCACATATGTACAGAGTATCCCTGGCATTTTCAAAGCAGGAATGAACCATCTTTATGCCCGCTTGAGCCAAGCACAAAATCACAAACCTGCACCTTCCGCCACGTTTTTCTTTTACTTTCACCCTCCAGCATGCATTCAGGTGCAGCCAGCCACTTCTCAAATGATAGCCACCGCCCTGACAGAACATCTCCACATGTGTCTTGTGAAATTGGGGCTCATCTAAACAAACATCCCAACATAGCGATTCGGAGTTGCACTTCAGGATTTTTTCACACATGGAGCCTGAACCACATAGACACAGCCAAGATCGTCTTGCCACCTAATATCTGTAGAGCATAGAAGGTGACTTCTGCGAGCTCGGAGGATGCCTTGTGCCTTAACAAAGCAGTGAAGTCTGTGAAGTCTTGCAATTTTGGCCCCGAGACATCCTCGGGAAGACCCACTTTCATTGAGAAGGCTACACATCGATTTGCAGCTCTCGTAAATCTATCTGAAGAATCTCGCCTCAACTCGAGAAAAACAAAAAAGGCATGCAAATTTGGAACTTCTTTGACAACAAAGCATGTGTCACTAAAATCTGAAGAGCCACGGACGAAACCATGCAGGAGTTCAGAATAAAGGAGTACCTTGCAAGGCTAACATTCCTGCCATGTTGGCATCATTTGATGAATCGCCACTGCAGCTGTTTGAATGCCAATGTCGCAAAGGTGCTTGATGAAGCAGAAGGTGAAGACCCACTACCAAGAGACCCTCAAAAATCGTCATTGAGGTAAAGTTCGACACGGCCTGTGCGTTATAGTCAACGTTTTTTGTTTTTTTGTTGGATAATGTTGGATCCATGCGCATCTGAAACTTGCCATGGTAATGACACCGCCACACTCACCCTCATGAAACTGAGGTATTTGGCCTGGAGCCAGGCCAATCGATTGGCTCGCGAATAGCCATGAACAGGCCAGGCAATCAGAAGAACACTGCCTGACAGCAAAATGGCAGAGAAGTGTCAACTACTTTGATAGGTATTCCATACACCTTTGATTTCTAGCCAAGTCACAATATATCAACAAAAAGACAGCTAAACTGGACAGGAGAATGGCAAACAACCTCACAGTCGACAGGAGAAGCATGGAATCAATGGAAAAAGTGCTGAGAGGTTGGGACAGCCATAAATATGTAAATAGGCTGAAGCAAGGGGAATGATCCTCTTGACTTTCAAAACACATTATGAGATGCAAGAGCACTCCACCTTGTGCCTGTTTTTCAGAGCAAGAAACGAAGATGCCAAGCTACATGAAAGGTTTCCTTGACAGCCAAGAGACAAATACTGCTTGACCATCGGAGCATCCCATTTCTCTTGAATATCTGCTGCGTATGACTTGAGCTTGTCAAACTTGCCAAAGCCCTTCTGTTCTTTCCTCAGACACAAATGAATGAGGTGAGCAAACCTTCACTGACTTTAGCAATCAAATACACAACCAACACTGCAAGACGGTCTAAATGGCATCAAAGTGGCACTGCTTCTTTAACCACTATGTCTTTGATCCTGCGCCACACTGGTTCGACTTTTCATGAAAGTTCGGTCCGCTCTTTCAGGTTATCTGTAGGTCCCGCGGTTCAAATCCACTTTAAGAACGAAAGTTGGGAGACGGAAGAAATCCCCCCCGCACCCGTAGGTGCAATAGGATGTGTCTTCTGGAGACACTAAGACAGGTAGCTTTTGGCTAGCAGTGTTCCCTTGTTTTGCAGGGAAAATCGATGGTTTTGGAAAACAATTACATACTGTTCACTTGGATTCAACTGTCCCGTTTTGCTGCTATCACTATCACCATAAAATCTTCACCGCCCCTCTCCTCAAAACAAAAACTAATTTGTTTGAGTTTGTAGTCTTATAAACCAAAAAAGAAATGGGTTATCTAACCATGGGTAGTGGTTCTTACCCTACTTGGAGGCTGTGACCTCCCACTTACAGGATGGTATGAAGATGTATGAAGTATGACCTCTTCAAGTCAATACAAACCTGATAGCAGGATATAGCAGGTGCATGTCACAAGTCAAGTAGGTGCGTTTCACAATTCAATCACCTATATAAGACAAGTTTATGTCCAAAAAGTTTGGAAGGGAGCACTGAAAGCCTCTTCTCTACTTGACCAATATGCATCCATACTCCGTTGGGTTTTCACGACTTTCACCTACCTCCAACGCAGGGATTCAACTTCGGACCTTGTACGCCCCAGGTGAGTTAAGAATCTGTTTCAACATCACAACTGCCACACCCAAAACTGACAACAGCAAATTTCTAGAGAAAAAAAATCTCAGTATTCACAGTGTTCTGGCAACATGTATCACCGGCAAAAGTATCGCACATGCATCACCCAGCTTGAGATCTTCATGGAATCAGGCCTACAGATGTGTCATTTTGAGACATATCATGATATATCGACATTCCCCGATATAGAACCACATCTCTGTGGAAAAAAAACAAGAGTCCTGCTTGGTCGCATCAGTCACTGAAACACGACCCATTGACGTGAAGCAACAAACACAATCCATATGGGGAACACCACAAATGTGTAAAGTCACACGGCGGGCATGCCGATCTTTTCTCCACGAGTTGTACCAATCAGTGGCCAAGTGGCATCAGATCTGTACACTCACTCACGCCTCGTTTCCTGCCCTGCCTTGCAGGAATGGTGATGATTGCCACGGAAAGACTCCCTAACGCTCTCGTCAAAATGTGTCTCAATGCCTCTGGAATTGTGATGCTGCTCAGAGCAGTGCAGCCTCGAAAGGCATCGGCCCCAATCTGAGTCACAGACTCACCCAAGGTGATGCTCGCCAGAGAGGTGCAGCCTCGAAAGGCACCGTGCCCAATTTGAGTGACAGACTCACCCCACGTGATGCTCGCCAGAGAGGTACAGTTTTGAAAGGCAATGTCACCAATGTGAGTCACAGACTCACCCAAAGTGATGCTTGCCAGAGAGGTGCACCCTTCAAAGGCACTCCGCCCAATGTGAGTCACAGACTCACCTAAGGTGATGCTCGGCAGAGAGGTGCAGCCGTAAAAGGCACCGTGCCCAATTTGAGTGACAGACTCACCCCACGTGATGCTCGCCAGAGAGGTACAGTTTTGAAAGGCAACCTCCCCAATGTGAGTCACAGACGCACCCAAGGTGACGCTCGCCAGAGAGGTGCAGCTTAAAAAGGCACCTCTCCCAATCTGAGTCACAGACTCACCCAAGGTGATGCTCGCCAGAGAGGTACAGTTTTGAAAGGCAACCTCCCCAATGTGAGTCACAGACGCACCCAAGGTGACGCTCGCCAGAGAGGGGCAGCCGTAAAAGGCACCATCCCCAATGTGAGTCACAGACTCAGGGATTGTGAGCAAAACTAGCCGAGGTGAGTTTTGGAAGGCAGAGTGTGAAATACTGGTCACGTTGGAAGGTATCTTCACCGCAAAACATCCCTCTGTATGGATGTCATGTTTGGTTGCTGCTTCCACTTCGTTCCTTGTGTAGGTGACAGTCACTAGGGATTCAGCACCCAAGAGTCCTGCTGCGTCAAGCGTCTGAGCATCATCTATGATTGAGCTGTCGCGCAGCAGCTCCACTTTGAGGACTTTGCGCTCAATCGGATCTTGACAAGGATGTTTTTCAAGGAGCATAGCCTTCAACTCCCGAACAGTGGCTGTCATCACAACGCTAAGGGTGATGACATTCCCTTGTAAGGTGTTCAATTGAACTTCACAGGACATGGCTGCAAAAGGACAATTGACAGTCAGAACGTGGCCACAGAATTGCTCCTTTTATCGGGTAGTGCTATGGGTTTTCAAAACATATAAGCCGAGTGAAGCGAAAAGTAACCTTTTCTGCGCTGTTTTTATTCTTGCACCTGCTACAGTATGTCAAAGGAAGATCAAAAACCAATGCATAAATGCCAGACTCTGAATCATGTGGTGATATGTCGACCTATCTCCCCTGGACTGCTAGTCGTTTATGGTTCCATCCTGCGCCCTGTGTTCCAAAACAATACCTTCAATGCATGTCCAAAAACATTCAAGGACGACCTCTAACAAGCTGGCTCAAAAATGAGCTGAAAATCAGAAGGTACGCAAACTTGCTCACATTTCTATGTGTCTATTTACGTCGTGGATGGTTTTCGGTAGGTTCATTTCGGATCTAACCCATCTTGACGCAACGGCTTGAAGAGGAGCTGTTCACGGCCGGTTTGAGAATGCTTCCACAAGGTAGACTGAAATATCTCTTTCGGAAGGGTGGATCACAGCCACAAAAACTAAAATGACCCCAAACACAACCCAAGAGTGCTTAAGAATCTTGAATGGTAGAAAATAGGGCAAATACAAATGTCTTCGGCTGCTGATTTGGAATCTAGGTGATTGATTGGAAAGCTCGTGTTTAAAAAAACACTGCATCAGGGGCTAGAGATCTGAAATAGCTCTGAAAAAAAGGAAAATGCCAATGATTATGAGTCAAACATACATCCTGTACATAATCCTGCAGAAAAATGCTTTGAAGCGCACATGGAAAACTTCATTGAAGATACATTGCTGAATACACGGAAGAGAAAACTCTGGAAAAATTGGGATTCGGAAAGCTTTTCCATCTTGTCAGCGGCGGAGTTTGCCACGGAGTGACATGAAAATCACGAGTCAAAAAAAAAGTTTTTTGGCTTCCCTTCATCGCCTCTGGTGTTCATTTCGAAAGATCTGCTTGGTCAAGTCTCCAAATCTATACCTGGAAAGGCTGGAAAGATTTAAAAAGTCATTCCTACTGGGTCAAAGAGACTTCTGGCTGCAGTTTTTGTTTAATGAAATCTTAGTGAAAATATACATAGAAATGAGGACACGACTGTCCCTGAACTTCTTTAGTGCCTTCACACTCCTGCACTTCGTGAAGCACTTCGTGAAGATCTCGTATTTCTTGGGCACTTGAAACACCTTTTATACTTCAAACCCTCAAACACAACACTCTGTCCTGGCATGGCTGCAGCAACAGCTCAGCTTTACAATGTTCAGCCTTATTTGCCCCAAGGCCAATGTGACACCTGAGTCCAACATCGAAAGCTGGGAGCAACGAATCGAAGACATGATGTCACATGCCTCATCTTGCAAGGTCCAGTGCATTGGAAACCACTGCCAACCTTAGCCAAGCCAGCATTCTCGGATACGAACAGCAAGAGGCCACAAGTAGGTCCAACACGGTACAACAGTCTACTTTATGAGTCTAGTCTAGTATAGTCATTGAATCCTACCTGGTGCATTGCCAATGCCCAGGAGATTGTGATAAGACAAAAAAACTTAGAGTACCCTCTTCAGAACTCTTCTTTCCGGAATGGTGGGAAAGACAATCCAAATTTGCTACCTGCAATACTGTCCACTAAGACCATCACCAACACACCCTTGCAATTGCTGCACCAAGTGGGAACCAGGAAAACCTGTCACGTAGGTTCCCAAAGCACTCTGAGTGCAATAGTCTTTCAGATCTCAATTGCTGAAAAGCAACTTGGACACTTATGAATACCATGTGAATACCAAATGAATACCTTACCAAATGTCATGGAGTCATGAATCATGACTCACAATTCTGGTTCCGCCTTCGGTTTCAGGTTATGTGGCTGCAAAGGTGACTTTGGTGGACTCAGTGACCTTTGCAGAATCCAGGTCACCAACGAGGTCAGGCACCATGACATCACTTCCAAAGAAGAGAGAGAATGGTCACTTGATTTTTCAAAGCCATGGCTTAGAGGTGCACTTTTGCTTTGGTTTCAGTGTATTCTTTGGAAGCTGAGGACATTTTTGAGAGTTTTGTTGTTCCGTTTGCCCACCAAGAAAGGCAAATGAAGATTTTGAAGATGTCAGCTTCTGACATTTCCATTTCGAAGCTCCTCAAAGACCCTTCCAACCTGATGCTAAGGGGCTGGAAAAGCCAGGATTCCTCGAGGATTACGCATTGTGTTTTGGCAAGTTGAGGCCCAAGCAAAGAGTACAAAAGAAGCACTGATAAATTTTGTTGAAAAAACTGTATGAGCCCAAGAAAGTAGCTGCAGCATAAATCCCAGGAACACACAGTACTGAATTGCATGACCTTCCGAGGAAGAACCTAATTGGCTGTTCAATTTCATCAAACAGCTCACAGTTCAACCAACCTCGTCAACAAAAATCTCTGTGAAGCGACCACGAATTCCAGGTGGCAGCTCCTTCAAATCGCGCAGGTGGAGAAAAACCAGCAGTAGATCCCATTTAGTCAAAAGCTCCAAAAAACTCTTTAATGCAATGCTCGCATCTTGGTGCTTGTCGCACCCTGTCCCTGCTGTCCCTGCACCACCTTCAATGACCTTGGGAAACCCCATCCTTTTTGCCAGCAGCTTGTCCAGCTCGGGCTCCCGGTGGAGCCTGTGAGGCCTTGCATACTACTGAGAAATCCCACCACTAACAGTCTACACTTGTTGGGTAGTTCCGAAAATCCGAACTGCAGATTCTGTCCCCCCTCTCAAAACAGGGCATAGGCAGATTGTAACGGAATTTTTGAATCTCATCTTGTGGGGTTTTTTTGGTAAAGGACACACCAAAAACCCGCCTGTTCTTCCATCTCTTCTGGAGGAGGTGGCCTGGCACCCAAAAACCAACCCACTGAAGCGAATGGGCGAAAGCGTGATAAGACTGAGGCAGCAGGACAAGCGGGGCCTAAGGCACTGTCAAATCCATCAAAATTTAGGACCCTCTGATGGATGGTTTGCTGTTTTAAACAAAGCTTCAGACGGATTCATGCAGGCAAAAAGCCTGAAATCTGCATGTGGCCTTAGCGCTAGCAATCATTTGAACAAGAAGGGGTTGCATAATCAAAACTGAAGATGGGTAAACATTGGAATCACTCTGTACACGTGAGTCAGAAAAAACATAGCAAAAGCTTTTTCAAAACACACATGCTCAACAAATTCTATGCGCCAAATACCTTCTGGAATGGTTGGACCGGCCGCTTTGTGCCATGGGCCATTGATGTGTTCAAACAGCTTTTCTCAAGTCCGTACAAGCATTTCACTTTCAATTTTCAAAAGTCCAAAGCCTTGGTAATTTTGTTGGATGATATGTTGTGAGATCACTTTTTTCTTCCCCTTCCAATCACGTAGTGAAGTCTTCTCACTGCTCTTTCCGCACAATGTAACATGTACCCTCGTCACTTCAGTTCATCAAAGCCTCCGCTGAGCCCCTCGGACGCAACTTCCTCATTGCCAGACTCTGGCAATGCTAAGTGTGTTCCTGACCTTGGTATGAACTCAACGCCCTTGGGGAGTTCACCCGACCTCCAAACAAATGGTGCAGAAAAAAATCCATGGACAAAACCAAGCTGCAAGACCCAAGGCAGGTACGATCGCTCAATCAAACCCTGGATGCGCTGCAACAAATCTGAGGGAGCCAAATTGATCTCATCCAGAACCTGAGAAAAGGTGTTGTTTTCGAGCTCGGCTCCTTTGATTGAAATCACTTACGGTTTTAAATTTTGTAGATCCAAAACAAGACCGGAACCTCTTGGAAAAGGTTTCTGTCATCATTGTATGATGCAAATGATTTACAACAATCATTCTCCTGAGTCCTTGGCAACCCATGCACCAGATCGCAAGGCCTGAACCAGCAGTCCTTCTTTGAACTCAAACTTCGGAGCAGACCCTGCTGCTGTGACCTCGGGTCTTACACAAATCAACTGCCATTTGACTCGACTCCGGTTCCGAGGTGTGAGCAGCACTTGCTTTGCTATGTAAAGAGGTCACTCGTTCCCACCTCAGAGATGATCAGCTGCAAACACGAGGTTTTTAACGGAAAAATGTTGCTCCAATACCTCAGCCGTGAACTCCAAAGCAAGCTGGGTACCCTTCACACCTTTTGATGCTTGGGACACCTCACCAAGTACTGTTCGATCTGGTCTAGTCAGGATTCAAAGGTCATACGACTTCTCAACAACTTTGCTTTTTGGGCTCCCTGCTGGATCAAGAGTCTGCTGAGCCTCCACACAAACCAAAGAAGTACGGACTAGCACTACGGAGCCAGGGGCTTATGAAACAGCCCCTTATGGCCACACCTCTCCCTGGCCACGCCTTGTTGATTATGCTACCCACACTATGCAAAACTGCAGCCTTGCCATGGCTTCCGTCACACGGTGGTTGCATCGTGTTGCAGCACTGTCTTTCTTCGGAACCCGGACCCAACGTCGAGCAATGAAGTCGCTGCGAAGCTTCTCCAAGAGTTTCGCCTTGAATCATCTTGTTTAAAAATCTGACATGCAAGGCTTCCAGTTTAAAACTGGACCTATGCACATTTCACTCGGCCCTCGATTCATCAAAATCTCAGGGCCACACATTTTTCCGTCGGGAGAAGGACTTCTCAAAAACAGCACAGAAACTCTCAACCTTCGCAGGCCGTGCACCGAAATGTTGATATGGGTGTTTCCAAAAATAGGGGTACCCCCAAATCATCCATTTTAATAGGGTTTTAAACCATCCATTTTTGGGTACCCCTATTTTTGGAAACGCCCAAATCGTATCATTCTATGGTCATAATATGTCCGTTACCTTCCGTTTAAACTTCGCAAAGAAAAAAAAACTTGTCTCTTTTCTCTCCCGCCACACGATCCAGCAATAAATTTTGGTGCTCCAAGATCCAAACAAGCTCAGACATTAACTGCATGACATTGTCCTTGGAACCACAAAAACAAGATGTTTTGAAAACATCTGGAATCCAAATTAATTTGAAAAATTGTTGAAAGAATTCCACCTGAGTCACAGGCCACAGGTCTAAAGCCACCAATGAGTTCAGTGCTTTCACTCTGCTCGTTGAAGTTGTACACTAAAACCTCTGCAACTTGGAACTCGGCTCAATTTGAGCTTGTCGCATGGCCACATTGGTTGATTGGTGCCTCACGGCCCAAAAGCCGGCCAACATGCTGAACTACCGAGGTCTTTCCGGTTCCAGTGTCGCCTGGGTTGGGAAGCGTAAATTTTGGACAGTTTCCCGTTGAAACATCACACGAAGATGCCACAAATATTCCATTTAAAGTCAAGTACTAAGCAATCAACCAACGAGTAGGGCAGGTTCATCATTGCGGATTGCTGATGCCAACGCCTTCAGACTTCAGGATCGGAATCAAAAAGGATTTGTGAGATTGATATTTGTAAGTGAGATACGAATCCTGCTGTTCCCATGTGCCTGCAGTACTCGAGCATGTACGGAGGTGTAGGCGAAGGGCTCGCAACGAGAAGCCTCAAGAATCACGTTACGCAATTTTGAAGATCCTGCCTTCGCGATATTGTGTCCGATTTCTTGCGATTCTATGGAATTCAATACCTTCCTAAAAATAAACATGAAGATTGAATATTGATTTATTAATGCAGTATATAGATCTTCTGATCCTGCAAAAGGCCAAGTTCCTCACCGGGTCTCCATCCTTCATCAAAGGAAGTGAGATCTCTCCGATCTGCACCTGTGATGAATTTCAGACTGGATTGGCCAACAGGAAATACACAATCCATCGAAATGTCAAATGTACAAAATGTACAAATCTCCACCTGACGAGCTTCTGTAGGCGATGGCAAAAAAGTCACTGTGGGTCTTTCCTGGTTTGCTCACAGGCGTTGAATGTCACAGCAGCACTCTGATCACCATAACAACAGTGTCCTGCAAGAGGGCTTCCGCCATGCCAGTTCCCAGCGACCACACAGGCGCAAGACCTCAGACTCTGGGTACATCTTATATACATTTGTGGTCGAAAATGTGCTGTGCATGTCCGGCATTCCTACCCATTGCGCCGGTATTTTTTCGCCTTTTTCATGTCCAAGCTCTCTGCAGGAAAGAAATGACCGGCGCTGCCGCAAGTCTGCCACTCGACCAAGCAGCACCTTCACTGTATGCAAATGATCAATTGTCGAAACTGGTTTGATCATATGGATCCCTATGCTGGTTTCTTATAACTAACCAGAAGTTATGCAAAAATTGGGTGGTGTAACCTCCGACTCTTGCAGATACAAACGTGTACAAACATGAACAACCCGGTTTTTGGTAAGTGCTCAAATGTTGCATCCAGACAACGCAACAAAAAGAAGCATCGTTGAGGTTGCCTGCAGGGCTTCGCGCAAGAGAACTGCACGACTGTCCTCCGTAAAGATCGGACCTCCCAAAGCCACATGTCATCAACATCTCAGGGTAAGTTCACCACATCAAGAAATGAAATATGCATATTCAAGGCTATCAATTTCTTCCCTGAGGGTCAGACTCAATACCAACTGTGCTTTGCGCAAACGCGCACACCAACGCAGAATATCGCGCCTTTTTGGCCCGCAAAGCTTCTGATCAAATGAATTCAAATATTCAATATCGAGCTCTGGACGGTCCAGTTGCAGGTCCTGCTCCTAATGCTGGTCCAACTTGTTGGGCCTGATGCCTCCATGACGAAGCGGTGGAGGCAAACCATTTCAAAAATCTCTAACAAACAATCCGTTCACTCTGAGACACTGGCTGTAATTTTGCTGCTGATTCAAGCAATCGAGTGGTTAAGGACGAGAGTTCAGGGTAGAGACCTCTCGAGAATCTCCATTTCTGAACACAGTATCGTTCACTTGACATCAATTTTCAAACGGGTCTAAATCATCTAAAAATCATGTTTGAGGCGCACCATTCACCACTTCTGCCAGATGAGGCTGATGCAACGGCAATATTTGGACCTCAGAAAGGCACGATCAAATTTCACCAAGTCATGTCGTGCCTTTGGAGTATTTGTGAGGCATTCACCCGAGTCCAGGCAGACACCAATGGCGGAACCTCAGGGAGAAGGACTTGTCTTGAAGCTAAGAGTTTTTCCAATTTGCATCACTCCAGCAATGGTTGAGATTGCCGCTCGACCCATACTACCAGCACCGCTTTGAAAGTTGTTTCCAGGCCCAACAGGACCTATCAGCACACTTTGTCTTGAGCGAACTGTAACCCAACTGCTCATTCTATGCGTTTTGTTTGGGTCTCCTTTCCAACTACGTGGTTGAGCCTGTTTCCTCAGCTTCTTCACCTGCCTGTCATGAACATCGCGCCATGAGTCATTTGGATTTGCCCATGAGTCATGCTGAAGAAGCAAAACGAACATACTTTGCCAGTTGAATCTTTCAGCAAAGTGCCAGTGCCACAGAGCTTTCAGGAGCTCTGATTTCAGACCACACCCTGGAGAGGGTGCAGCTTCAACTCTTAATATTGCTGTGACTGAAGCACCATGCTAGCGCAATTCACGTTCAATGCATTTCATGCCCTTAGCTGGGCAACCAGCACAGGCTGCGATCCACAAGAAAAAGTACCAAAAAGATGAAAGTCCTGCGTGAACAAACCAGAAGGACACACCACAACCCTATCACCAAGGCATAGCGAAGCATGGCTAATAATTCATGGCCAATCTCGTGCTTCCAGAGTCCTTGTGTGCGTCGATGCACTGATTCCTTTCAGGAATAACCTTGTTCAGCAATGCTCTCTCCGTCTTCAGGTCGTTCCAGAAACAAAAAATTACATTCAGGATGCATATGTTTAGAGTTTAAAGTCGGAAGGCTGCCCCACAGACTGTTGCCATCAGCAGAAACCAAGTTCTCCTCATACCAGTGCCCTGAGCTTTCCACCAAGCGCCGCGAAGCTGACAAGGGCAACAAGGCTGCCAGCACCTGATGCATCTGGATGTTTTGATGTTCCCTGCTCTCGTCCATGTCACTTGGCGTTGCTAAGCACCTGCAATTCATTTACAGTATTCATTTGTTGGAAGATGAGAGTTTTCTGCTCCTGTGCCCAAGTTTGCCTCTGCCGGCACCCTGTCCACATCCTCTAGAACTAGCCACCTGGCAGAAGATCACGGAAGTGCTTTTTTGGAAATACTTCGCAAGACAGATGACCTGCCTCCCTCGTTGCAAGGCTTCGGTCACAACTCCGGGCCGCCAAACAAACTCTCCAACCTCATCCATGCTTTTTTGGTTTCTGGAAAGTCTCAATCTACAAATGGGAGAAACTCATCTAGACCTGCATAGATGGAATGAATCCATATCTTGGAACCACAGCTCTCAAGACTCTCAAAGGGTCTTGCAAGAAGCGTCTGAGTTTGACACGGTTTCTCCGCAGACATATGCTCCCAGCAACATCTTGATGTCAGTCCTCAAAGTTTTTTGCACCAAAATGAAAGAGAAAGAGACAGTGGAACGTTCAATATGTTTCAAGTTGTAAGGTGAACACTGCTCATCGCAGAACAAGAATACCTCAGTTGTATTCAGTTCTTTTTTGGATCCAGTACTTGTGCAGCACACTGTTATCACTTCGCCATGTTCAACCAATTAGAAAAGAAGTGGAGTGAAGGAAATTGGAGTTTCTCCGCCATCCTACCTTTCACGGGCTGCAATCATAGGAATCAAACTCAGGAGATGCAGGTGATATATGATTGCGGATTTTCTTGGACTACCTGACCGTTCAGCAACAAAAATGGCCAAGATCCTTGCAGGTGCATGCTGTCCCATCAACTCTGCCTCAGTAAAACCGAATATTTACGGTAAAACGGTGTTAAACTATGACTCGCACAGGTTGGGATTCACTCATCCTCACTTTGCATCACGAATCATGAAAACGCATTAACCTCCAAACTTGGTCCCCCCCGCAGCTCTGCTTATGAAGGTAGTCTTCCCAGCAGAGGGTCCACTAAGAAGTACAGGACTTCCAACGCCTGGAAGAAAGTTTAAAAAAAGGGGCTTGGAAGCAAAACTCTTGAGTTCAGAAGACTAAAAAACACAATACCTTGCCTATTGCCAAAAGCAACTGTCGCATTGCCTGCCATGATTTCACACATC
The DNA here is from genome assembly GCA_000507305.1 of Breviolum minutum Mf 1.05b.01. NCBI lineage: Eukaryota > Dinophyceae > Suessiales > Symbiodiniaceae > Breviolum > Breviolum minutum. The sequence continues at coordinate 3,603 of DF241858.1, read as the reverse complement.
CAGAAACCCGACTCTCCTGAAGCTATGAATCTGCTCAAGCCTCTGCTGCTGGCTGTGTAGAGACAAAAGCAAGACGTTCACAAACGCTAGGATCAATGACCTCATTATGCATACCATGCACCAAAGCGATTTTTTAGGCTCACCCATTTCTTTTCTTTTTTTTCCAAAATGATTTTGGATGATCAATCAGAGCTCACAGAGCTGTGGCAATTTTTTTGAAAAAAGATAGACCGTGACCCACCTGAAAACAGACTCCATGGCGGCACCTAACCTTCCGCAGGAGTCCAGCATTTTCAAGTTTGCATCCATGTCTTACAAAAGCTTCGCAACAAAATCGGCCTCCGAGGTGTCCCAATGGACGGCCGTCAAGTCGATCTGCACCTTTGAAGACGCTTCTGCCAGATCAAGATCCATTGTCCTGATCAGAATTCACAACGCAACTTGCTGGCGGAACCACACTCGAAACCCCACCTGACTGTTTGGCCCATGGATGCGCCTGCATTTTGTGTCTATCGCTTACAATCCAGAGTTGATGAAAGGGACGAATCAATGGAGATGATTGGACAATGACCAGCCTTGAGCACCACCCAACCTTAAGCTTCAACGAAAACACTCTTTACAGCTGACACTTGCTCTGGTGATAGATGTCGGTTATGAAAATCAATGGGTGAAGGCAAACTGAGTCCTCGGCATTTTGCAAGCTGATTGAAAAGCTTATGTCTTCTGTACATTCGAAAGCATTTACACAAACATGTTGCAATGAGTGCAAAGCGTTTCTACTTGAAGCTGCGCCTTGTAAAGGTCAACTATATAAAAGTTATATTGTGATGACTCTTCAAACCGCGTGGAAACCCATTCAGCGAAGCTCGTAGGAGGCTTGAGACGCTTTGTCGCGCATGACCCAGGAAGTGACATAGAATCAAACAGAAATCAGCACAATGAATTCGAATTTCACAAATGATTCCGTTCTGGCTTCAATGTACAGGCACTGCAGCACTTGTAGCACAACTTTTTCAGCCCTTTTGGAGCAAATGCCGAAAGCTTGCCTTCAGGGACTTTGGAAATGCTTTGCACAAAGTTTCGGTTTAAAGGCGGTCAACTCGTTTCGTTCTCACTGCTCAAAGGAAGTTGTTCACCTTGTCAGGGTTCTTTCCTGCCATGCTCTAGCAAAGGAGTGCTTTCGCCGCTTGTTAACTCACTGTACTTTTTGTACGAGTAGAGTGAAATCAATACAGCAGTGAGGCAGGAAACTATAAACATAGCAATGTTTTGCCACTTGACGTTCGAAAGCTTGAAGTGGCTGTCATGAGTGAACACTTCCTCCACATCTTGCAATGACGTCCCCAATGAAGCCAATACAAAGGATGCCCACAATGTGTGCGGTATAGCAGATACCAAAAGCTTCCAGAGTGGAAACCGCAAGGTGGATGGAGCATAGTTTCGCATCCAAATAGGCATCAATAAGAATCGAAATAGAATCAAAATCTGAAAAGAATCATCAGCTTCTTCAAGGCATTGCAAGGCACGTTGGGCCAAAGGAAAATTGCCGCTGTCAAGCCATTGACGGACTGGTTCTTGCAACCTTTTGAACAAGTAACAAGCCCAATGATTTCTAATGCAAGTCATAAAAACAAAACTTGTGGATTGTTCATCAAATTTGTCCGAGGGACACAGTCTTCCCAAGAAGTAAGCTCACAACCACACCAATGTAGAGTGCGATAAAGTTGATGGCTGTACCAGCTTTCAGGCCTCAGTGTATGCAGCCAGATTGAGCATAAGCAGACTTATCCCGCAATGCACCCACTAATTCTAAAGTCGGTACGGCAATGTGATTAATTGGAATCGAAATCTGGAAACAATTTTCGCACGGATGCATTTAAACAGCTCCCGTCATACCATTGTGATTGAAATGTCTAAGTTTGCTCCTGCAGTTTTGCTGTTAGAAGACTAAGCCGCCGGCCAAACACCAACCCAGAAACAATGAAAAGAGCCGACCAAATTGGCAAACCCAGAGTAGTATTTGCAGCCAACAAGATCGTCCAGCCAAAAAACCAATCCCAGCCAGGATTGTCTGGCAAGAGCTTCAAACCGTCGACAAGAAGGCCGGCATGATTGGCTAAGTACATGGTTGCGAGCAGTATCATGACAATGGCAAACAAAATCAAAAAGCCGCCACAAACCGCTTTGTGGCTTTGGTCATCTGAAGCCACCATGTCTTGTCAGGATGACCAAAGGGTCACCAAGCCGCTACATTGTCTCACTCGCCAAGCCAATATGGCTCTGGACACATCCAACAAATGAACCATAAATGCTCAGCTTTGTGCGTTGAATCTACCCCCCTCTTCGCTGGTTCCGCTTGATCTCTTAAGGTTTTTCCTGGTTCTTGTTCTGACGCATTCCGTTCCAGAGAGAAGGCAAAAAACTACCCGCGGGGTTGTTGTCCACGTGTGTATCCGCACGAATGTCATGATTTTTTCACATGTGTTGCGCATGTTGGTGCAAGCGGTAAGTACCTTTTCGCGACCCGTTTCGTGTTTGTTTGGTAAAGTGTGCCGCCATAAGAACATGTGCCTTTTTGATATCTCAGCAAGTTCAACAAATTTTCACGTGTCCGGCATGTGTGCAAGTTCAAGGCATGTTAACATCCCAGCCCACAACATCAGTTTCATCGCATCCAGCATGTCAAAAAGTTCCAGGAACCTCCATGTTCCGGGGCATCCAGTATGCGTACAAATTCAGTTATTAACACCCCCCAACCCTGCAATGACTTGAAGTTGCAAAGGCGCACTCGAAAAACACCCATTATCGTGTTGCTATCTGGAATGGGAAGAAAGAGTCCGGAAAAATACAATGGCACACATCTTCCAGTGGTGGGTAACTGGCACACCAAGAGGTCCCGCTGCAGGTTTTTTGGCACCAAAATGTGTTTTAGAATGTCGGAATTTGTTTTTTTCACACCTATGTTGTTTCCGTGCATCCAAAGAAAATTTTCAAGTAGCTTTCAACCATCAAAGTATTTTGTCCGCCCCTACTTTTTGAGCAAGTCCACGAAGAGTTTGTCGAACAATTCAAAATTATTTTTCAACAACATAACCAACGGGTATTGTTTTCAGTACCCAAAAAATTTGAAGCAAAATCACGGTGTTTTCCACACCCTGGCATCAATTTTTTCGCCCAAACGGGTTTTTGTTGTATCCAAACTCTTCGCACCGGAGGTGTCCGAGTACGAGGGCGGGAGATGTGGACAAACATCCAACTGAAATCTGTTTTTTTGACATTGGTTCTGGTGCCATTTCAGCACCAAACAGAACAGAAATAACGAGCAAAAAAACAAACAAGATATATAAACAGGACCACAACAAAGTTCGTGTTTTTTTTGAAAAGAACTTGAAAATCTGGCCGTAAAACAACAACAACAACAACAACAACAACAACAACAACAACAACAACAACAGCAACAGCAACAGCAACAGCAACAGCAACAGCAACAGCAACAGCAACAGCAACAGCAACAGCAACAGCAACAGCAACAGCAACAGCAACAGCAACAGCAACAGCAACAGCAACAGCAACAGCAACACAACAGCAACTGCGAAAGTAGCA
>DF241857.1:0-68618 GCA_000507305.1 Breviolum minutum Mf 1.05b.01 | reverse complement strand
GATGTGTTGCCCCCAAAACTCTTGAACTGAGGCAGTGACCAGTTGGAGAAGAAGGGTTATGAATGATGTTTTTGGGTATGGGGTGCAATATATTACCCAGTTATATTTCGGGATTATTTCATAGGCCATGAAATAAGGATACCTGTAAACCAATTAGCTAGGTGGTGGCAACTCAAATGTTTTTTATTTTGACCCCCAACCTTGGGGAAGATGGTTTCCACTTTGACGAGCATATTTTTTCAAACGGGTTGGTTCAACCACCAACTAGATTAGGGGATTTCATGGTTCATGTCAGCCAAGGGTTTGGAAATTCAACCTTTCTCAACTGGAAGATTCGGGTCTCTTATGTCCCATGAGGTTTGGGGGCCCCCCGGCCCCTGGAAGATGAACCCTATGTTTCACCTGTTGCGTTTAGCTATGTTTTAAATGTGTATGTACAGGGGGTCATTTTAAATGGCAACCCATTTGGGAGGAATCAAACTCAACACACATCGATGGTAATTTTTGTGGGATTTCCCTTACAACAAAGCATTGTTTGGGTTGGTAATGTAATGACCCCTGATGTATGCGGATTTGGGTGGTTGTTTGAAACATGGTTTTTCTTGTCTCCTACTCGGGGAAATGATCCAATTCGACTAATTCTCAACAAGGTTGAAACCACCAACTAGGTATAGTTGCACAACGTTTTCATCCCTACACATGTGTTGACTTTGAAAATAGATCCTCCCCCCTCATCAGAATAGAGGAGAAGTGGGTTCCGGGTACGTATGTATGTATGTATGTATGTATGTATGTATATATATATATTATATATTTATCTACTGTATATATTAATATGCAACCCACACGACACTTGTCTTGAATGGAAAGAGCCTTCTTTTGGAGGGTTCAAACCCGAAAATAGAGGACAAACAGGTTCCCGACAGATTGAGCAGCCAGACAACGACACCAGGTGCATCAAACATGGCCATGATTTTGGCGCGCTTGGACGATGTCTATGCATCACAGAAGAGCTTATGTGATCAACTGAAACGTCACTGGGACTTGTTGAGGGAAGCTGTTCTACGCATTTGATTTTGGGGGGCTACAGTACATTCTGATATAACACTGTTGATGGAAGAAATCCTGCACCACCTGGGATGTAAAAAAACCCTGTAAACAATTAGAAAAACTACCAACCTCCACTGGTGAACGCCGGATTTCTGAACCATCAACAGTATCACTGTAATATAAGTAAACAGTAATATAGTAATATATTTTTAAATATTGCAATTCTTACCAACTTTGTACTGTGACTTTTTGGGATCGGACGTTGAACAGGTATTGATGCAAGATTTGTGTGGCAAATGTCCTACCTGTTGTGGATTTTATAAAGGTACTAGTACATGCTGATCAAAATATAGCGACCTCACACGACCTCACCCCAAAAGGTAGGTTTGGATCCCCAATGATTAGCGTGTACTATGGTATATTCACTGTACCATCTATACCCAAACTGACCCATACTGACTACATAAACAGGTGTACTTTCAGGACTACCCACTGAAACACGCTCAATGTTTCACACCCCTTGCCGGTTGGTATTGTGTTTGGGAGGTTGAATGGAGCTGGGTTATTTGAAGTTCAGCGTTGCCACATTCAAGGTTTTCCATGTGACCATCAGGTGAAGGAAGATTAAAAATACCGATCTTGGATTTGTTTACATAAGGTTGTTTTTTGTTTGTACAATGGTAAATCAACCTGAAAAAAACAACTGTTGGGCAGAATGTGTTGTTTTCTTTTTCCAAGCATTTTTTTCTAAGCTAATCCAAGGTTTGTATTATACAAAAAGAAGAGGGAAATTTCAAGCAATCACCTTCGGCAACATGTTTTAGTTTGAGGGAGATAAGGTCAGGCAGTTTTTGTGATTCAAATTTATATTGGATATGTTTTTTGAATGTATGATACAGTATTATTATATATGATAGATTTGATGTTATAAGATCTTCCCAGCATGGTGAATTGACACCCCCAAGAGGAACTCATTGGCACTCATTGGAAAGTATATATACATATGGATGTTTCCGAAAATAGTGGTACCCCCAAATCATCCATTTTAACAAGGGTTTTCCTTTATAAACCATCCATTTTGGGGTACCCATATTTTTGGAAACACCCATATAATGTCTTGTACCCTTTCCGAAACAATGTTTTTGTTTTTTATTTCACCCTTATTTGGGGAAGATTCCCATTTTGACTAATATTTTTCAAAGGGGTTGAAGCCACCAACTAGATATGATATCTTGTACCCTTTCCCTTCAATGTTCCCTTTGAGAATTTCAATCATCAAGTTTCAACCCGCCAAAAAAGGTGGATTTGAAGCTTCCCACTCAAAATGTCCCAGGAATGTTAGGATCAAAGGTTAGGGGTTATTACTCCAAAATATATATATATACATATATATATGTGCCATTTGTAGGTAGGTTAGAACCAGTCTACTAATGTCTAGTATACAATTGGTTTTCGAATACTAAGTGGTTACTGTGGGACTCGTCGCCGTTCAAAAGTTGGTAAACTAAAACATGCCATCCATGGAAACCGGCAATGTTTGGGACGAAACCTGACTGGCGAAAAACAAAAAAGACACGAAACCTGAAACTAACATGACACCGAAACACCATTGGATGCGAATGAAATACTTTTTTGGGCCATGTGTTTGGGACTTTGGTAATTTTCAGGGTAGAGATTGCGTCTTTTCTTTTAGGGAGTGTTACTATGTTACTGTACATCACCAAAAGTTTCAGGTACCTAAAATGGAGGTACTGAACCTTATAAGGCCATTTTGGGGGTGGGATTTCCCTTACATAAGCCTTACATACAGCTTATGTAGGTGAGTACCTCCATTTTAGGTACCTGAAATGTTTGGTGAGTACAGGACTTTTTTAGCCTTGCAGCCTTGCATTTGAATAGATCAGTGGGTTCAACTATGTTTCACATGCAGCTACCTGGTTGTTAAGTGAGGAGTGGAAGAACGGATGGATATTGTTGAAGTCGCTGTTTCTTTGGTAGCACATGGGACTGGGGGAGAGGAAGTTCGTGAAAATTGACAATGCTGTGGAATGGCACTAGTACTTGTGCAGCGGGGAAAACCCCTGAAAACTAAGGAATGTCCCCTGAAAAGTCTTGGTTGGGTACGGTCACTTTTCAGGTGAGATTCGCTAATTTTTGCGGGGTGTGTATGTTTACTGTGATGTTACTTCCAGAATCTGTTCATAGCCCAGATGCTAAATGGGACTGGTGTATTTACCTACATTTTACCCCCAAAAACTACCCAGTTTTGTAGGTTTTCATAGGCCAGTCCCATTGAGCATGTGGGTAAGACTTTGGAACCTTCCTTGTGGAAATTTCATTATCCACTCCCTGGCTTCTGGTGTTTCAAACAATGATTTGAGCGACCTTTTCCCGCCGGGAAGTGTCACCTTATATGGTAGTCATTGTAAGGGAATCCCTTCCAAAATCCCCTGCAGATTTAGGAATTATAGTAATTTGCCGAGATTTTAGCTTTGTTGGGCTTGGTCAGTTTGCTAGAAATGTTGCCTTCTCATTTTCAATCCCAATCTATTTTCGCTAAACATGGATACTCTTTCATATACCCATATGGACCCATATGGGACTAGAAATATCTACCTACATGTACCATAAATTAAAGCCAAATCGTAACACTAAACCCCATCTAAGGTGGCTTTTTTACAAGTCTCCCCAATGCAAATGATCCAGTTCAGGTCAATATTCCAGTCCCAGCGCATCGGGGATACAGACGATTGTCAAGCTAACGTACCCCCCAGAAATAGCCGGGTTTAATAGCCCGCCTTACTAAGGGAAACCTATGGATTTTCATAGGCCTGAAAAATAAGGGGCCCCAGCTATTGCTGGTGGGGGTAGACCGTCGCTGCTCCGAGGTGAGCTTGAAACAAAAAACGACTCCAAAAAAAATGCCACGGTTACCTTGGTGTCCTTTGTTGTTGTTTTTTTCCCTAGTTGGGATGGAACATATATGATATGCTATATATATATATATTTGTATATTATTTGTATATATAATTACGTCATATATATATATATACTATGCATACGTCCTATTTAATTTTTCACATCATAGAATCAATATACATCATATACCAGTTGATTCAAAGTGATCTCTTCATCCCTTATTTGGAGATCACTTCACCTGCGAAAGGGTCACTTAACCATCCCAAAAAAGGCACAAAGAATAGCCAGGTATCTATCTATGCCAATGTTTCTGAACTTCTGACGTTTCAACATGCTCTGTTTTGGGTTATCTTAGGTCACTCGTCACTAACACCTGATATGCGAAGGTGATCTTGAACTATGTTTATTTGAACACCACAGCAGCATCCAGTTTGAAGTTCACCAAATGACTTCTATGTCAAAAACCAATGTCCATCTGTTGTCTCAACCTGCTTCTTTTTCACCAAAGGTCAAGTAAATGAAACGTCTCAAACTATTGAAACTGGATGTTCGCTTCACATCCCGTTGTCCGATGAAATCGTGCAGTTGGGGAAAGTTTGGAATGTTAGCTTGATGCAGTAGGGATCTCCAGAGGGATCCTGATCAGAGGTTTTCTAGGGCAAAGATGCAACAAAACCAGTTGTGTATATTTTTTTATCAAAAAGAGGTTGAACTCGATTTCTCGAAGTAATGGATGTGAAAATCTTGGAAGATGTTAAGTTTTAATATCACATAAACCAACCTGCCTTTAAGATTGATTCTCAATAAAGTTCAATTTGGTTTGAATATGAATATGTGTGTTTTGTTGCACTTTGTCTATTGTCCTACATGTTTATGGCGCGCATCCGGGAATTTGTCGAAAGCAAAGCTTTGCGACAGAAATATCCCTGATAAACTTCTCGTAGATGGCGATTCCAGCCTGACAAATATACCTTTGACCCCATGTGTCACTAAAAAGCAGGTTCCGATCGTGATCACCACAGAGGCACCGTTGATGTAAAAAAATATTTGGATAAGAGATCATTGATAATTTTCGAGGAGGCATGATGAGCATTTTGTTGCAACCTTCAGCGCCAGTTCATGTGGTAAATATAAACTTGATAGAACTGTTTCTTTTTCTAGTGTCTTCGGGTTTATCCTCCAGACAGATTAGCCAGTTATGTCCATCAGGATAAACATGGAGGGTCTGTTCACCTGAAAATCAGCCCCTGGGAAAGGAGGCTTCCTTTTTGGAAACCACCATTTTTAGGGGCCATGTTAAACTTGCCACGGGGGTAGATGACCCTGACCCCCCAAAAACCCCATCTGAAAAACGGCTTGAAGACTAGCACCACTTTTTGGCAACCCAAGAAACCTCGAGTTGTGGTGTTCTCCAACCTTCCCACTGAGAAAAAGATAGATAACACCCTGACATCTCGATGTGTTTTGCTTGGAGCCATTGGGCCCTACAATGCCATCAAATGTAGCACGAAACGCGGGTTTTTGTTTCCGTAAAACAGGCTGAATGGCTTCAGTTGATATTTACACAGATACATTTATAGATTATAGATATTAAAAAAACCACGTGACACGGCGAAAACCAGAACTTTGTGTACTGGGCGGTGGTTTCTATATATTCCATTGGTCCATCTACATGTCATGGTAATCCAGTAATCCATATATTTATTTTATTTGTTTTGTTTTGTCGCGTATCCTCCCTGCAACTAACAGCAAACGCCCCTGAAAATGGGAGCCCCCTGGAAAAGGAGGTTCTTATTTTCAAACCACCATTTTTAGGGGCAAAAAATGCTGTTAGTTTTCAAGGTACCGGGTACATCTTTGGCTACTATCCGAGGAGTCCAAATTCCCGACCAATCTGACATCACAGCTTGTATACTGACGTTTGACAGTGAGGTTTTCTTTCGATTATCTAAGCTGTTTTACGATGACTAACTTTGACAGCTAGTACATATGTAATATCTATATATGTATATATGTATATGTACATATATTAAAACGGAGAGTTGGCACTAGATAGAAAAAGGCAAGAGCAACCACCACCACCACCACCACCACCAACACCACCACCACCACCACCACCACAACAACAACAACAACAACAACAACACAATCGACCCTTCTTCAATACATCTTTTTTGTTGTTGTTCCATTTGTTGTTCCAAAGTTTCATTTAAGTGTTTGTTATATAATTGATGTCACAAGCAATTTTCGAGCATGCTTAGGTGCCATCATCCCTTGAGGCATAGTGAACGGTGGCCGTGAAGGGTGGGGATTGTGTTTGAAAATTGGTAGGCGAAATGCCACGTTTTCCCCAAGAAACAGCCGGCCTTGTTAAGGGATTAACAAGGGATCATGGAGGGATACCCTTAGATTCCCAAAGGTGAATATGTACCATGATGCTTTATGTATGGTCTATTTGCCTACTAATTTACCATAAACATCACCTATTCATGCACGTAAATATTACCAGACATCGTGGTTTGTGTTGAAACCCACCATTTTTGGGTTCCTCAGTTGATACGACTTTACACCCAACTTGGAACATATCCAGAAAACAATTGTGAACTTGGAACATGTTAAAAAGATGAATTTGGGATTATGTTTGGTCAAATTATAGCGACCTCACCCCAAATGGTGGTTTAGTAAGGGGAAAAAAAAGCCCCTTATTTCAGGGAAATCTAGGTTGGTGAAATAGTATAATTTGGCCAGATGATGTACTAGGTCGGCCCAAAATCCACTTATAACTAGGGTTGTTTCATCCAACTTATGGAGGTTATAACCCCAGGTACCCATCTTTAATGCACATTTATGGTGTGTTAATATCTCCGTATAACATAACTTGTCAACAATCCTGACAGTGTAAATGACTTTATCACAATAAAGGTCTACAACTTCAAACAAGCATTTTGTTCTCATGGATGTTGGGTTAAACAACCATTTCCCGTATAAGCATTTGGAATTATCGAATTGAAACAAACATAAACGGATATTTCAGGTTCCAGGATTATATATGATTAATACATATTGATGTAGAATAATTTTTACTTAATGTGAATTGCGCATCCCTGAAAACAAACGTGTGACCTTTGAACATGGTTTTTCCAAACCTTTGGTTTTTTTAATCGTTTTTTGGCTTTCACGCTTCGCAAAGACGGACTTGGAAGAGCGACCATCTTTTGTTTCCCATAGGTTTTCCAGCTATGTTCTCACAATTCCTGGGTGACACATGGAAACGACATGAAATGGTTTGTGAAGATATCCAATTGTTTATCGTAGGACTGTTTTTTTGGGCCCTCTTATCGTTATCCAACTTGTTTAAAAAGATATGAAAAATGAAAACCCTGAAGTTACATGACCATATGTTGGTGTATTCGTTTGTATGGAAGAATTCCATAGAATTCCCTTTTGGGATCAAGCACGACTTTATAACAAAAGGTAGAGGTCATACAGGGAGAATCCGGGACACCAACATGACCTTTTTGTTCAGATATTTGGGGGATCTTAGCGAAAGATGTTTCACCTATAGAAACAGGATATCCTTTGCCATAAATGTCAGTAACATCCATTGACCCATCAGGGCTGACAAATGGTTTAAGTCCGGGTTTCCAATTCGAAATTTGTCACTTGTGCTTTGGTTTTCCCCCAAAAATTTCACCTCCCAATATCTGAAGTTCAGGCATCGGCTGGCATAGAATCCCCCCATCGCTTGGGAATCTGCGCAGGCCAAGAAGGCCACGAGGGTCACAACAGAGTCGAAGGCGAATGGTGAAGAAGATCAGGCAAACGCCATGGCGTTCGGGCGCAAGATCAGATAAGTTAGGGTTAATTGGTGGGGCCCGGTGGTTTGGATTTCCTAGGAATCCCCTTATGAAAGGGATGGGAATCTTATGGGATCAAAAAGGGGTATCCGACCCAAAGCACCAATGAAAACCATAAAACCAGGCGATTCAGTTCGTGACCTAACTTCATCCCCTTTTTCGTTGGAGGTGACGTAAACAACCATTTAAATTGAAAGGGTCACGGAAATTCACCATTCCAAAAAAGGTCACAAACTCGCAGAATTAATTTCCAGGTATTGTAGTAGGGTGAACATAACACCCACTTGTAGAGGTGAAATAACCCCCGGGGAACCCATTATATTATGCCATTTAATTGGGGCTCCAAGGGTTTTCAGGTTGGACTGCAGATGGTACATCAAACACAGAGAGAGAGACAGAGAGAGAGAGAGAGAGCGAGAACACACGGGGACAAGGCTGGGAGAAAGTCTTCCAAAGACGTTTGTTTGATGATGGAAAATTGCGGCAAATACCATTGGCCCCCCAAACCTACATTTTTAGAGGTTTTTATGGTAAGTAATCTGGTTTTTAGGTGGCCAATACATTTATTTTTCATGGTTTTGGGGGCTCATGGTAGTTAAACATAAGAGAATTTTTGGTTGGTGTATCCCACAATGCCACACGAAGCAAATTCAGTTCACCAAAAGTAGGATGCTTAGAGTCTTTCCGGCCTCCACATTCAAGATCTTATACGCAATGTTTAAAAAATACTACCACTACCAACTATCCACCCCCCCTGTGCTTTAAAAGCAGCAAATTCTGGAGAGAAAAACATGTCTACCCAAGACCACCCTGGAAGGTGTCCACCAACCTTCGAGGTTGGTTGCATGTTTTTGTTGGTTGAAAAGCTCCCGGTATTCCTTATGATAGCCAGGGGGAACGATTGGTTGGTCACCAGGGATTTACGGGGTATTTTTGTGATCCTAAATGCGGAGCTATTTGGAAGCCCTGAATCCTCCAACATCACAGGCTGGTGCTTAGTGATGAGCAAAACATGGCCATTTTGAGGGGATAAGCACTTTGCGAGTCACCCGTTATGGAACCGAAAATTAACCAGAGTTGTAAGACCATGTTTTGCAGGTGCATCTTCCTGTTTGCTTCCAGTGGCTGGACTGTTTGGGGGGAGGAGGATATCCTTGGGGTGAGTTTTAGGTCATGGTTTCCAATGAAACTGTTGAGTCATGGCTAGTCAACGTACCCCCCATGGTTTCCCTTAATAAGGCCGGCTATTAAACCCGTATTTCTGGGGGGGGTACGTTGGTGGGTGTAGGTTAACCAGCCATAATTGCAGATGTTGATTTGTTTTCGGGGCTGATGCGTTTCAGTCTTTGATTTTAACTGGAGTTTTTGGTGGCCAGGATGATTAAACTGAAGCTATTGTGAGAGGGGCTGGAAACTCGCGGTTACAGAAAGCAGCAACTAGGGAGTTTAGGCATGCTTTAGGGATGTTTTGGCTTTTCTTATACCCCCCGAATTGATTTAACATAGATAGATACCCCATATATTTATATATATCCATATATTAGATACCCCAAATGATATAGTTTTTTTTCAGATGTATCTTTGGCTTCATATTTTGTGTGTGTTTTTATTCGTCCAATTTCAGGAGGCTGAGGGTGGTACACATCACTTGTGATCCGATCCATTCACTTCCAGGTGTTTTGTGGTACACTCCATGATTCCGAAAAGCGAACAATTTTTTTGGCGGACTCCCATGACGGATCCATGGGAAACTGCTACTTGGATGTCCCGTTGTAAGTTACTTTAAATGGTTAGCAAATGGGTTTTAACCTTCTTATAAATGGGGTATATTGGGGTTATAACCCATTTACAAACCATTTACTTATTTTGTTGGGACATCCAAGTATATACCCTCCCTGAAACTAGCATTTTTCCCTTGAAAATGGGGAATTTTGGAGATTCCAAACTTGGAGCTTTCCAGCATTTTTAGGGGCGAACTGTTATGGGAGTGTATATTTATGTTTATGACCTACATCTGGGGTGTTTGTTTAATGGGTAAGTTAGTAGGTAAATATACAATCGTCCCATGGATCCTATGAAATTCCCATGGATCCTATGAAATTCTCATGGATCCTATGAAATCCCATGGAACCAATGAAAATGGAAGGAGAAAGAAAAAGAAGAAAAACACATGTCATTTTTTCCTTTCGAACGAATTGAAGAAAACCTGAGGACGAGTTTTTGTGAAACTAACAACTTGCCCCTGAAAATTGGTGGGTTGGAAGACGATTCTTTCCTTTGGGGTTTCCGCCCATTTTGAGGGGTGAACTGTTGGACTTTAATTTGTACCAAGTTCATGGCCAGAAACCTTTCAGAAGTGAAGTCCAAGTCCACCAATATACACTTAAACTGGAAGTTTGGCACAGCAAAAGCCACAGAGAAAATCATATACCCTAAGAATCCAGACCCCTCCCTAGAGTGGGATTGATGGTTTCAATCCCATCCCCAGAATAATATTACAGGGGAAATCACTTTCTTAGGACATATCTGGATCCGTAGGGATAATGATAGTTGGTTCCAACGAGCCTTATTTCTAAATTTTCAGAGGCTGGCTTGCTGTCGTTTACTTCCAGGGGTGTAGATGCTATCCCATATGCTCCATGCATGGAATATTTATAATACACCTATGTTTCAATATGTCCATCAAAAGTTGAATGGGACCTTACCAAAGGACCCCTAAGCAACTTGCTAGAGCTATTAGATACTCGGGTTTAGGGGTCTGTTCAATAGGTCCTGTTGGAGGTTTCTTGGAATATTTACCATATAAATTTAAGCCATCCATGGAAGGTAAATATTCCAGTCTCATTCGGCGCATTTAGTGGTATAGATCCATCCTATTTTTTTCCCTTCTCCCAATCCTCAGCTAATGGTTAATTCATTGGTGGTTTGGGGCCAGGTGATTTGGGATTCTTTCATCTTCAGGTACCCTGGCCCGTAACACTCCCGGGAACTCATTTTCGGGGATGCCGGGGACTTCAAAGCACCGGGCCCCAAGGTCACGAATGAACGATCACTTGATCATTCTATTGCGGCCTTAAAGGTGATATTTGTATATATAAACCCCTCCCCCAACAAAAAAGGACATCACGACATCCCAAAGTCCCAAAGCAAAAATCTATCCTCTGGTAAACTAACATAGCGATGGCTGGAAACCCCCCATTTTTTAATAGGAGATACATCGACTCAAATGGTTGGGTTTTCCCATTATTATGTTAGTTTACCAGAGGGTAACCACTCGCTGAAAGTCCCACCCATTTGCCATTGGAACATTCCACGGATTCCACGGATTCCACACAATTTTTCGGCTCCAAGCCTCACCTTCCGCGGGGATCGAAACCTTGGCGGCTTCACCCCGTTGGAGAGGTGCAAATTTGATGGAGTCGAAAATGCATAATTTGTTTTTGTGTAGTTCAAGATGGACCCCGAGCCGATCGTTATAACTCCTACAACCCCTACAAATGGCCTTATAAATAGGTAAAGTAGGGTTACAACCACTTACAACTGGTACGGGCCCACCTTGTTGGTTTGGTTCTTTAGTTGATTACCCCCCGCCCCCCGAAAATTAACATGTCCCCAAAAGAGGGACCATTTGGACCATTTCAAAAGGAAGTTTAATCTTCCAACTATTGATTTTCAGGGGATATCTTAGTGTATCAGTGCAGGAGTCGATTGGTTCCATGGAAGAAAGATAACTTAACATGGATGATTTGTGTTTTCAATCTCAGTCAAGTGACAGTTGTTCTTTTGTGTTCTGCTTGGTATCGTTTCTCTCCAAAAAAAGGAAAGCAATTCAAGAATCAAGAAGAACATACACAAAGTCTTTTGGGATTTGTTGATAAATGACACAGCTGTGACGGATATGTTGAATTCTTCAATGGTGCCTGAAGATTTTGAAAGCAAACGGCTTTAAGAATCAAAGTTTGTTCAGGGTTTGTGAGGTTAACAAAAACTCATGTCCAAGAAGAGATGTATTGAATACGTTGTTTGGTTGTTCGGTGGGTGCATGCCAGTCCCATCCAGTGTTTGATGAATGAATGACCAGGTTCATGATGATGATGATGATGATGATGATGATGATGATGATGATGATGATGATGATGTAAATTCGACGACAACAAAGACGAAGACAATAATATGGTGATGGTGACAACGGCGACCCAAAAACATTGTCCGCCAGGAACACACATGGCTCACCTAAACACAATGCAGCTGCTTGGCTGAGGATTTAGTTAGGCCGTTATAGGCCTGGTGCCATGCGATTTTTTTGGTGAAGGTGTCAACGATTCCAGATTTGTTTCCCAAGATCCATGCCAAGTGATTCCAAACGGGAGTTAATGATCACGTGACGTAAAGGTGATGGACATCCCACCGTTCAGCAGTACTACGAGAGGATTCTTGCTGCCAAACCTTGAAACGATGATATTGGCCTTGACGACCGTACGGCCAATTTGCACCTCACGGTAGTTTGTTTCAATGATTCTCTGGCAACTGCCCGGTTTTGGGAGCTTTTAAAACTGGGGGAAGTCTTCAATATCTTGGATTTTTTTTCTGTGTGTGTGTGATTTTTTACGGATGGAACCGTTCCCACCATTTGGGAGAATATCTTTTTTGGAACATGTTCCAAGTATCGAATGAGTTGCACATCCAAGAAAGTACGTTACTCGACGTTTCACAAAATGTACACCCCCGAAGTTTAACAGTTCGCCCCTGAAAATGGAAGGTTGGAAGATGATTTTCTTTGTGGGATGGTCACTTTTCAGGGGCGAATTGTTAAACTTCAGGTGGGTACCAACTTGAAATGTCCCCTTTGTTGGGCTCATAGGGGCTTCTTGATGGCCTTCGTCCCCCCATCCCCATCCTCCATCCTCACACAATTGATGCACAGCCTGAAGCCTCAGGCTATTTCGCGCTCTGGGCAACACAGCTGCATAGTGGACTCACAACCGAAAAACACCGGAGTTGCAACGCATTTTTGTTGATATTTTTTGTAGTGATACGGTTGATGGAAGAAGTCCTGCACCAGTTGATATGGTAAATATCCCATTATTTATAGGGTTTCATACATCCCAGGTGGTGCAGGATTTCAGCCATCAACAGTATGACACCAATGACCTCATGTACCAGTCCCAATAAGGTCCAGTAAAGTCTGTAAAATCATAATTGTATCAGCAGCATTTGAATGGATTGTTTCGTTTGGGCCAAACGCAACACGAGTCGCCAACCGCAGTTCATCACCAGCCCTGTGCAAGGCCTCCTGACCCTTGCTTTCGTTGCCGATGCAGCCAAGTTAAGCGCAAAATCCACGGTTTTTTGGTGAGATGAAAAGGGGGTTTTTCGGGCCGAACTTGCAAGTCCTTTGTTGGTCACCTACTGTAACAGTGGGAGCATACTCCCCTCAAAATTGTGGTTGGAAGACGATCCTTTCCTTTTGAAATGGCACCTTTGTAAAGGACATGTTTTTTTTATATTGTGTTCCTTTTCATGAAGCGCTTCCGACTGACCTTAGTTGTGAACTGTCAATGTATGAGGGCAATCATCACGGTGTAGATACTGTGGATTCTTTATGTACATGCTGGATCTTGTCAGGAAGTCTTAGATGATTGTCCCCCAGCACGTTTTACTCCATGAATGGGTGTGTTGGGGTATAGGTGCTGATATGGTGCTGATTTCTGCAATGTTCAAAATGCACATTTTTCTATTAATTTGCACCTGAGCAATTTGCACCTGAGCAACGAAACAAAGTACCTGGTGGTTTTAGGGTAAATAGCCATGATTATACTACCTATAGTTATGTGGGGATTATAATAAACCATGTTGCACCTGATTTTGTTGCAATGTTCTGGGATGGTGCGAAAACCATGTAAATAATGGTAGATATGTAACCATATCAACTGGTTCGCCGGATTTCTCCCATCAACAGTAGGGCGGTAGACCTTTTTTTGTCCGGAAATCACATCCATCCTTTGGTGAAGATCACTGATCGGGCCGAGATGGACATCGAGAGCTTGGCGGGCATTACTGGGATAACACATTTGAGAAAGACAGCAACTTGGACGACCTGTTAGTGGATCAAAACCCCCAAAAAATCGGGGTGGTGGTTGGAAATACTGTTGATGGTTCAGAAATCCGGCTCACCACCTGGGATCAAACAAAAAAGCTGTAAATAATAGGATGAACTACCTATGAAACAAACAAAATCTGCCAGGTGATTCAATTCGTGACCTAACTTCATCCCCGATCGTTGGAGGTCACCAACCAACAACCATTTCAAAGGGTCACGTGAACTCACCATCCCAAAAGAGGTCACCAGCAGAATTGCCAGGTGGGCGGTGATGGTTTGAAATAATATGTTTTATTTTCATCCCGATCCTTGGCAAAATGATCCAATTTGACTTGCGCCGGAGGGGTTGTTTTTTTTTGGATGACCTTATTGGGTTCCCCATGATGGATCCATGGGACGGAAAGGTATATTCATATGAATGCTTGGTTTTTGTATGTTTTTGTTGTGGTAAATGTAGGTAAATATACCATTCCCATGGATTCTATGCGTATTGCAGGGTTCTTTTGGATCTCCCAACCACCAGTTGGAGATCCCAGTGATTGTTATCACGGCTGGTTAACCTACCGAAATGATGCCTTATTAAGGTCTCAGAAACCATCGGTTTCCCTTAATATGGCCTTATCGAACAATTATTTCTGGGGAGGTAGGTCAGGGGGGTGGGGGTAGGTTGACTAGCCATGATGTTACGGTGGATAAGAATAGATTTGTTGTAGTTAGTTATTTACCAATGATTACCAATCAAAGCTGGTATTACATTTTTTGATACAGTAGATGATTGGTTATACGATATACACACGGTTGATATGGTAATAAATGGGATTTGCAATACGTGTTCATTTTGCAATCCATGTCAACAAACAAACAAGCAAGCAAGCAAACGAACAAACAAACAAAACCCAAGGCAACAAAACCCAACAAAACAAGACAACACCCAACAGACACAACAACACAAGACAGCACCCAACAGACACAACAACACAAGAAAACACCCAACAAACACAACAACACAAGACAGCACCCAACAAACACAACAACACAAGAAAACACCCAACAAACACAACAAGTCAAGGACAACAACAATAACAGCAATTAAACATCCTGTTGCCTTCACAGCTTCTTCTCTTGGAATTCTTGTTGAGGTGAATACCTCAGCGACTTCAGAACCAGCTTCCAAGCAGTTGAGCAGCGTAGCAGGTTGCCTGGGCACCGGGTCTTATCCTACCATGCCCACCTTGTAGTATCCCATGTGAAAATTAGGTAGGGTCACTTGGGTTTTAACAACCTATACCCATAGGATCCATGTATGGTATATTTACCCACATTTACCATAAATTTGAACCAAATGTATATAGGTGAATATACCATACATGGATCCTATGGGATAGTTATTTCATGTTATTTCTGCAGGTGATGTTAGTGAGTCTTTTTCTTGATAGTTGATAGTTTTGGATTGTCATAGGTTGAGTTTGCGAAAGAAATCAATGAAGTGGCTTTTCAAAAGCGGCCACTGAACCCAACAAGAAACACACCGATCAGTATTAGAATCTAAGTGCCAGCTTCTTCCAAGTGACCCTTTGATCACCCAAATGGAGGTCACTTAACCCTTGGAAAGGTCACTTAACACACCCCAAAAGGTCACTCTGAAGAACCTGGTGGTGGTTTCAAATATTATTTTTTTTTTGCACCCCTACTTGGGAAAGAATCCCATTTTGACTAATATTTTTCCAATGGGTTGAAACTAACCAAAGCCAACTAGGTGAATGATACGGGACGCAAAATCCCCCAAGCAATTCAAGCTTCTCCATGGCATCACGGCATCACGTGAACTACGAACTACTCAGAACTGTGGAAGTTGGTGAATGATCTAAATTTATTAGACTTATAAAGTACTGTTGATGGAAGAAATCCGGGCTAAGCACTTGATATGTGAATAATAGACCATTAGTTCATAGTATCCTATTCCGGTTTGAAGTTTCGCAACCTTTCATAGGATCATGCGGTGTGAACACCCTTTTGTTTAACATGTTTTGACCACGGGTTGAGGGCAGACCTCCCAAAACACAGCCCTATCTTTATGAAGGACTTCTTTAAGGTTTATAAACCACTCTTTAACATAAGACCTTCCTAAGAATGGATTTCTTAGGTGGGGTGGCTTATGGATCACAACAATGTTTGAAGTATCCCTGCGAAGTGATAGATTTTTGTAGGAAAAAATCGACCCATTTGAATCTACACCCCCCCGAAGTTTTAACAGCAAAAGACAAAAGCCCTGAAAAAACGATGTGCTTGGGGAGATGATCCTTTGCTTTCTTTTGGTTTTTTGGTGGCCTTCAGCGGAAAACTCGCGTAAAAAAATTCAGGGTGGGTATCACTTTTGGACTTGGAAACCCAACCTGAGACAAAAGTGGTTCATGAAACCCTACCTACCAAAGTTTTAGATGATACTGTTGACGGTTCAGAAATCCCAAGGCCAACCACCGTTGGGATGTATAAAACCTTGAACAAATAATGGGGAAAAACTACCAACCTCAGCTGGTGATTCGCCGGATTTCTGAACCATCGACAGTACCAGTGAAGGTCTTCCATAGTTGACCCGAGTTCTCTTTTCTCTTGAAAATAATATATAATCCAAGTGGTTCTGCTGACGCCAACGTCAAGATATCTGGATTCTGCCACACCTAAGATCTCTTGCAACGCTTTCGCTGTTCTTAGCGAAAGCTCTCAACAAGATCTTTCTCAGAGAAAAATACGTGATGTTGAAAATGCTGGTTTGAAGTTTGTCGCTATATCTCTTCAGTTGGGCGCCCTAAGAAAAAAATGACAGGTGCTTTTTTGAGTGTTATCCAACTTGCTGGAGTAAAGTTTGATCCTATGATTATGATATGTTGGTAGCCGCTCAAAAAGAACTCTAATTACTAGTCCAATAATGGGGTATCAATTTAGTCTGTTGAAACTTGGAGTTTTTTATCGCCAGTCTTTATGATTTCGTTTTTAGCTTTGGGTTGTTGTTTTTTTTTGCCCGTCGTTAACGTGAATCTTCAGGTGCCTTGACCCATTTGCTGCACAGCGGTGCCGAGGTCGGCGGCAAGGGCAAGGGCATTTGACATGGGAAAAAAACACACTGAAGGAGCCACCCCAAGTATAGAGGTCCCAAAGAATTTGAGGTTGATACTGTTGATGGAAGGAATCCGGCCAACCAGTTGATATGGTAAATATCCCATTCTTCACAGGGTTATAGCACCATGCCACCCGGTGGTTGGCCTTGGGATTTTTGAAGCATCAACAGTACAGATACACTAACTTTGGGTGGTGGCCATTTGTAGAGGTTAGTTATATCCTTTTATAACTTTTGGCCACGAATAAAAAACTGGATCCGGGGCCCACCTTGTAGGTCCACGGTATACCTACATGCATGGTTGGCGTTTATCTAGGTGGTGACAACTCAAATATGTTTTATATTCAACTCCTACTCTGTGAAATGAATGGAAATGAGCCAATTTGACTTGCGCATATTTTCTCAGATGGGTTGGCTCAACCACAACCTAGCTGAGCATATTGTGTTAGTCTAAGTTTGTCAGATTTGCCCTGCTATACCAAACTTTCTCAATCATCTAGTAATTTAGTTGTATACTTTCCTAATGACTTACTGAATCTATATATTTCTGTGTTTTGGTACGTTTTGCTAAAGTGTCAGTTTAATACACTCCCTAAAACTAACAGCTCGCAAATTTGAAATTTGATGGGCCAGGGTTTGACGTGGCTTGTCCGTTTGGGGCCCGGCCTATGTTCCGACAAAAATGTCTGTTCAAGGGATGGTAATCCCCAGATCGCCTGAAAAGATAAAGGAGCAATTTAAAAAAATCTGGTTGTTTAGCTTATATAGGGGATTATACTACCCAGTTATATGGGGATTACAATAAACTATTATAAGGATCCCTATTAACCAACCAGTATAATGGAAGGTAAGAGAGTTTTTTTTTCGTGGCTCAAAGGTTTTTTAACCATAATTTCTGAGCCTCAGATCACGTGGCAACTTTTTTGGACCCGACAGCAAGGTCGGGACGGTCCACACCCATGAACCTCATACCCTGAATCTTGGCATCATGGGATGTCCTGCTGATACGTAGTAAATGAATTATGGGGACCCCATATACTGTAAGTACGTTTTTTTTTTACGTCCCAGAACTAGTTTGAATAAGCCAACGATTCCTAACTAGTTATGTACAATCGCTTCCATGGACATCCTAGTATCTAAACTCAAAAAATATCATCAAACCTCACACATGCGGGACCCGCAGGGATCCAATAACTCCGCCATTGTGTCAACGATTCTGGAATTGGTCAATGTGACCATGCGTGGCAAGCTCATGGCAGCTCATGAGAAAAGTGCCTTGAAACGAAAACGAATCAAAGACGAACAAACGAAGACGAAGAAGGGAGGAAGGGGAGACTGCCTGTTTTTATTGTTGCACTTCACAGAAAGGGCAAGCAAATAGTGTTCAGTTAAGCATTAGTTTGAAAAACCCAATTGGTTGTTGTTTTGTTTTTTTTAGTGTGCTTGCATCTACAATGAAGCTGGGGTGGTTCTGGGAGATTTTGCAGGGTGTCTTGTGAAAGTTGATTTTATTGACCGTTTTTTGTTTCATGTGATTATATGTTTTTTGTCTGGGGGTTGATTGGTCGGATTATTGGTATTTAGAGTTTCTATCGGATCCCAGCACTTTCAAGTCGGGGTGCCGTCCTTAAACCCTAAGGGATCGTTAAGAACTGACACCCTGCAGCGGAACCATTTGGCACCCCGACTTGAAGGTGCTGGCATATAATTATCATGTTACAATGTTCATTTACGTATGTGTTCCAGTGCATCCAATGAATTCTGTGAACTCTCCCAGAAAGAGCTTAAGGCTTAAGGATTGTTGATGTAGAAGTCTTAGCATATTTGCTTATGTTCTTTTGATTTGCTGGAGCTTTCTTCCTTCAGATTACACTCTCAGCTGTGTTTTCTTTGAGCCACCGAGGTGTGCAAAAGATGACTGAAGCGGAGGAGGGCCTGTCGAACTGCCTTTCTACATACAAGGCCTGATGGCCTGACTCATCCAAAAGATTCAGCCTGGGTGAGTACTCTTGAGGGCTACTACTTAGTGAAAGAGCCTTGCTTGGATGTCCCGTTGGAAGTTAGGATCAATGTTTAGTGAAGGGGGTTAGTTCACCTACCTATAAATGGGATATATTTAAGGGTCACAACCCACTGATCCTAAGCATTGAGATCCTAACTTCCGTCCCGGGACATCCAAGCTGTGAGTCGAGTCGAGTTTCAAAGATGTGAGTCGAGTCGACATATGTTTTTTTAGAACCACCAGGTTGTGGTCCCTGGATTTGGTTAGGTGATTTTTGTTTTAACGGATTGTACCATGGTAAATCACCATTTAAGTCACCAATTTGGGAGAATATGTTTTACTTCTTTCCATGCATCAAGCCAGCAAATCCAAGAGAAAAGGAGGATTTAAACTGCTTTGGGAAGAGGTGAGCAAATTAATAATGAATAGACCCGTTGTATCCGGCTATAAATGGTTTTTGGCAATTTCATGGTATTTCCACATACCGGAACCACTATCAGTCACTATCCTCAAGTCAAAGCATTCAGACCAACAACAACAATCAAAGAAACCACCCGGAAAAAGTAGCCCAATTTCCTCCCCTGCAAAAAAATGACACGGTATTTTTGGTTGGGGTGGGTCTTCTAAACACCCCAAGATATTCAGTTGATAGCCAGAAAACACCCCTAGAAATCAAGGTATCAACCGATGGCAATGTTTTTGGAGGGCCAGAAGTGCGAAGCAAAGTAGTAAACCTTTCAACAAAATTCATGAAATCTTTGAATGGATCGGATCAAACATACTGTTGATGGAAGAAATCCCAAACAACCACCTGACATGTATCAAACCTTGTAAATGATGGGATAAACTACCTTTCCCTCAACTGGTGATTCGCCGGATTTCTGAACTCCATCAACAGTTTTTGTCCGCAAACCTCTTTCTGAAAACGAACAGTCAGCAAACTTTAAACGCACCCTGAAAATAGGTGGAAAAAACGGCCCCAATTTAGGAATTTTCACCATCCCTTCAGCTCGACCCTATCGGACCTGTCGCTTTCAGGCTGCTGACAAGATACGTTTTCCTCCAACCTCGTCGCTTGAAACGACGCATCAAGGGAAGCAGAAGTTTGGTAAGCTTATTTTTTTCAAGGTGGGTTTAGTAGGAGATAATTCTTCTTATTTAAAAGATGACTTTTATTATCCTCATATTAATTCATAGAGGTTTAAATCTTAAGATTCAAAAACACTTCTGAACAAACACTGGCTATAGATGGTGGTAGTTTCAAATATTTTTTGTTTGTTTTCACCCCGATTTGTGGGAAGATGAGCCAAGTTGACAACAAGCAGATTTTTCAAATTTGGGCTGGTTCAACCACCAGCTAGCTGGTCACTTGCACAAAAAAAATCGTGCAAACGTTTTTCTTGATGATCATTTGGTACCATCCGATTCTGTCCAAAAGGGTGGCATACCGGCAAACAGCTGTCAAAAAAAACACCCAGAATTTCAGGAGACCCTAAAATGGAGGTACAGAAACCTCGTTTCTTCCGCTATTTTGCGGGTGATTTTTTTCCCATTATATAAGTTTATATAAAGCTTATTTGGTGCGGATTCCTCCGTTTCAGGTACCTGAAATGTTTGGTGATTTTATGAATACACGGATCTGTTTAAACTGCAGGAGGGTTTTCATGATGAAAGAAATACTGGCATCTGAATTCCGACATCACGTGTTTTTTGGTAAAAAAACACCCAAATTGGAGACCTTTTGGACTTTGTTTCAGGCTGGTTTAATTTGATTCTATGATAACACACATCGATACATCAGTCGTGCGTATAGAATCAGAATTCATCAGGAAAAGATGTAGAAATTTAGAAGAAACGTCCCAGAATTCTGATTCAACCAAGTTTTTTGTTCAGCATGAGTCTGGAGCATCATGATTTTTGGGCATTGCAAAATTTGGAGACGTTGTAATTTCAGTACTAAGTGGTTTCACAATAGACAGTGATCAAGTCTTTTGTATAAATTGTGATGCCATAAGTTAGACATAAAAGTTGGGTATTTTGATTATGGTTGAGATACTTCGTACAGCTCGTGGGGCATCGCTCAAATGCTTAAACTCCTGAGGTTCTTGCAGGCCAACGACACCAATGCCACTCCATGGTATGAGGCACCAAAAACGAAGGGCGAAAACTCATATACATTGTTGTTGCTGTTGTTGTTGTTGATGATGATGATGATGTTGTTGATGTTGTTGATGTTGTTGATGTTTTTATTGCCATTGTTGTCCGTTGTCATTACTGGATCCCTTTTTGATCTCCTCCCACAACATCCCACAACTCCGTGTCCCACCGTCCTCGTTGCAACGCAGGAGTTTTTCGAGTCCTATCTTTGGTGCAAGAAATATGAAGCAAATCTATCTGCCAAAGTGAATGAATGCGTTTGGGGAACCCAGCAAAACGAAAAGACAAAAACCATCCAAGCCATATCAAGTGTTCATGCTTGGTTAAGGGCATTCTGTGGGAATTGTATATATGAAATCGCTTTCTAACGGCCTTTTCAACATGAGCTACTAAGCTACTAGTGTTTGAGATGGTATTGGCAGCAGCCTTTGTTAGTCATAGTATTTGTGCTTACTCATTTGCGAGTAAATAGTGTTCTCAAGGTGATCGCCATGCTGTGAATTGGACATGGAAAAACGGTATGTGACTGTACAAGCTTATATAGCAATGGAATCAATATCAAGTTGTTGTTTACGGTACATTTAGAGTATATGAGGTGACTACATAAGCAATTACACAATCACTATATAATATCTATATAGATTTTGTATATATACATATATGTTTTTGAATCTACAAGTATATCTATAGATATCTATAGAATACATTATGATTCAAACCTATATAGTTCATGATGGGTTCGATTGGGTTCGGGATCACCACAACTAGCATATAGTTTCACCTTGATAAAACGAAAAGGGTGATTATTTACATATTATATATATACATGCTCTTTAATGGTTTTTGCTTAAGTGGATTTTTGTTTAAAACCAGTTGGCCCTAGTAGAATTCTGTGAATTCCTCTGGTTTAAAAGGGGATCTTGAAAGTGAAACAAGAGTCGGCAAAGGTATATATCTATCCCCAAGAAGCCCTCGGAGGGTCAAATGGTTCTTATGGATGTAAATATTTGTATATAGTCAATGTAGTGGAACTCACTATTCTGGAAAATCATACGGTGACTTCAACCGTTCATGATGATACTGCTCATGATGCGAAACAACACACCATGCAATTTTTTAGATATCTACTTGGATTTTGGGGTTCAAATACCTCGTAAGACCAGGTGTTTGGAGGCCTAGGGTTCATACAGGTATTTTCAGATTCTAAGTATGAATTAGTAACTGTCAGACTTCCAAATGATTGATCGAGGCTTGATCAATTAGGCCAATTTGGTATCCCAGAAGCATGAAACTGGTATATTTACCTACATTTACCATTAAAAAATCAACCATTCATGTACTGTAAGGTAAATAGTCCAATGGACCATGGAATCCCATGGATTCGTCTACCCATGGTTTTTGTCAAAAATTCCAGCTGCGTGACCCTTTCCAAGGACTACTTCTGTTTACAAGAGACCCAAACCATCGACCAGAATTGTGTCGCTTTGGATGAGGACAGAAATGAAGCTGAAGTGCGAAAGAAGACTATCCATGTTTGGGGTTTGGATAGTCCTTAGCGGAAGATGGTGAAGATGATTTGTTCTGAAATTAAAATGTTAAGCTTATTATATATAATTAGTGTTTATTTAATATAGTGTTTGTTGTTTTAATTCAGTTATGTAATATATACTTCATGAATGTTTATCAGGTAGATATGGAAAACACAACAATGTAGTGCTAATGATGACGACGATGATCAAGTCGTGTTTTCGCTTGTGCAGAATATATGTACACTGTTCAGTTGGGGGCAAGTAGATCGCACGGGTTCCCTGCAAAGCAGTTGAGTAGCTGCCCTAGCCAAAACTTGCCGATTGCGGGCCTTATCTAACGAGCTATTCCAGCCAGCTGGTATACACTACTGAAGCATTTGTCCAAACCTAAAAAATGCAGTCCTTGCTTTTAGGAATCTATAAGGGCACAAGTCGTAGTGTTGATGGGTTTTAAAACCTGCATCATCCTGTATCAGCTGATATGCTAGAAGGAAACACGCTAACTGCAACTACTACGCGTTTTGCCCAGCTTGCGTCATGTTCTCAACTGGCTGAGCGGAATCCTGTTACATCAACCTCTCGTACTTGCACACAAAACAGCACCAATAGCACTGGTGAAATCTCGGGTAAACGAACACGAGAAGAGATTCAAGATAGGCCTCAAGGTCATCAGGTGATTGCGCCCTCATCACAAAGAATCTTGGAATTTGTTTGTGGCACTAAAAGAAACACAAAGGATCACCATGGATCACCTATAAAAGATCAGAAACAAAAGACTTTAAAGTAATCTTTTGAAGTAACACAGACGAAACAAAGGAATCACATTTAATAAATTTAGCAAACTCTAAATACCAAGATGACAAAACTATACAAAACTCAACAAAACTCACCAAACTGAGCCAAACTGATCCAAAAATCGCCGTTTTTTTTTGAGGAGTGCAATCAGATCGACTGCGCTCCATCAGCACGAGAGGGCTATAGAGTGGGCCCGGCAGATTTGACGAAAACAAGCATCGTTTTGGTCGGTCATCAAATGTGATACGAGGTGGGTCCCTACCAGTTGTAAGTGGAACTATAATTTTTTTACCTCATTAATCTAGTATTTCTTGCCCTCGTTGGTTTCGGGGTCTTAAACGTGTCACGTTTCCAAGAATTTGTGCCATGGTCAATTCTGTGGCTCTAAGGGGAACGGTCATCTAGCCCTTTAACAAAAAAAACTCCCCAAATTGGGGAATACCAGTATGATTCACTTCGTAATCTTTTTATTTATCACCTATTTGGAGGTCACCTTTGACCCCAACCCTTTTTGAGTTCGGGGTCACGTCGAACTCACCGGGCCCCAAAAAGGGCACGTTTTCTCGCAGAATTGCCACATATTAGCAACCCTATGGTGGTCCTATCAAGCCAAGTTCGGACTGTCAATCAGCCCCTTGGATTTGTACCAGGAATGACCATGTAACCAACCACCCATCCCCTATTGGAAAAACCACCCAAAAAAGGTGGCTTTCAGAACACCTCCTAAACTCCGGAAAAAAAACACAAGGAATCAATCTCGGTCTTTAAACTAAGTGGTGGTTAGTTTCAAATATGTTTTGTAATTTTCACCCCAATCCTTGGGGTTTCATGATCCAATTTGACTATATAATATTTTTCAATGGGGTTGAAACCAACCACCAACCAGAATCAATACCTTCCTGGGAACGAACATATCCCCTGAAAAGTCCATTTTGAAGATGATTTTCCTCTTCCCCAGGTGGGATATGTGAATTTCCTGGAGGGTAATTAATATGGGTGTTTCCAAAAATAGGGTTTTCCCCCCAAATCATCCATTTTAAAAAATAGGGTTTTCCATTATAATTATAAACCATCCATTTTGGGGGTTTTCCCCCTATTTTGGAAGCACCCACATGTTTTCAATAGAGGTCCGCATATCTTTTGTCAAAGTTTGTGGGATTTGCTCGCTATACGAGTCTTCCAATTTTTTGGAAGATCACTTCCCTAGGATTTTTCTGATCGATTAAACCCACGGGTTTGAAGTTTGACAAACCTCCAGGCCTTCCTGGAACGAATGGTGGGTACTCTTGAGGCCTCCTTAGTGAAAGAACCTTGGTGAGCGTCCATGAAAAAAAGGGCCCCTACCTGGGTTATATAGGTTATATAAGGGATGAAGTATACTACCCAACTATATACTCCCTTGAAAACTAACATGACAATGGAGAATCCACCATTTGAAGATGTATTTCCTATTGAAAATGGTGATTTTCCAATGTCATGTTTGTTTTCAGGGGAGTAGGCATTGTAATAAACCATTATAATGATCCCTATTAATCAACCAGTATAATGGAAAGTAGGAGTTTTATTTTTTTGCGTGGCTCAGGTGGTGGTTTCAAACATGATGGTCTAGCAACGGAATCACCCCCAAATCCCCTTAATTCAGGTTCAGGAATTTTCTAGTAAACTTTCAAACATATTTTTTAGTTCATCCCTATTTGGGGGGAAGATGAAACACTCCCCAAAACTAACAGCAAGAGCCCCTGAAAATCGGCACCCCAAAAGGAGATGTCATTTTGCAAAACCAATTGATGTTCAGAGGCGAGCTGTTAGTTTCAGAGAGTGTACCACTGGCTGGTGGTTGAAAAAAGATGTCTTTCTTTTCACCCCCAACCTTGGGGAAGATTCCCATTTTGACGATCATATTTTTCAAAACAAGTTCTTTGTTACATCAAGTTGCAGATAATTACTTAACACTGCTAGTGTTTTTTGAGTGTTGTGACTGTGCCATTTTCCAACCGTTTTCGTGTGGTTAACCCTGCATTGGCGCCAAAACACACTGAGAACACGAATTGGACCTTCAACAACTCCCACAAGTTCGGAGATCTCAGCCGTGTTTCCAAAATGGAAATTCCAGGGCGGCTTTTTGAAAAACGGCGTTTTCAAGGCTGGTTAAATTCCATGGTTTGATGCTTGATATCAGTGTTGACGTGTTTGACTTGAGTATCTATTTTTATACATATATAGAATTGTATATGCAGTCAATGCAATAGAATTGTACAATTCTATATACAGCATGTATTCCATGTTTCATTAGTGTAGATGATATGCATGTAAATCATGCATCCTACTGCAATTGCGAAGATAAATATGTTTAACATTTTGAATACATATATGCAAGTTGTTTCTATATGTTTATGCATGTCAATGATTGCATGTTTGAATATGCATGCATTTTTTTAAATGAACATATATCATATGTTCGTTTTACATTAATATTGAAATATGTGGGTTTCCATCAAAAACCAACAACCTTCATTTGCAAATGTTTTCAGTGCTTAAAACCTTCATTGTTTCCATGGGTTGTCCGGGGGGTTCCGAACACAGACAACAGACAGACACCTCAGCCGCCAAGCGGCGCAGTGCTCAGGTGCACTGACATCAAGGGGGAGGTCGAGACCTGCTATAAGATTCTCGAGAGCAACAGAAGTCAACGACAGTTTGATGGCAATGGAGGGTGGATAGAAGTTATGTATATATATATATACGTGTGGATTTGAATGTGATATATGATTTGTATGTATTTATATTTGCACATAGGTTAGCAATAATGTGTATGTGATAGTTTTGTTTAGAGCATATAAATAAATATTGTGTTTTGTATATTTTAGAACACTGTATGATCATACGGTATAGCTATAGATTATAGATGTATCATTTTGATTCACTTAACTTCTACTAAAGTTATGCAATGTATCACCCACAAACCAAAAACTCGCCACACCAGGAACACGAGCAGCAGAACACAACAGAAGGACAACTACACCCCTGAAAACTAACACATCCCCTGAAAATTGATGGTTGGAAGATGACATTTCCCTTTCAGAATGGTCTCCTTTCAGGGAACATGCTAAATTTTGGGAGTGTAACATCAAGAAAGTGTCAGAGATTGATTCTGAAATGAGCTCATCAATACCTAGCGCATTGGCGCGTGAAGGCGTTCATCAACGACTTTTGTCAAATGTTTCTATGTGAGACAAAGACAGAAACGGTTATCTAAGACAGCAACGGAACATCTCCACTACTTGCAGTTGGTGTATTTCCATTCGAAAAGGTGGAAATTTCCGTTTTTTGTTCTACATTACCGGAGTGTAAGACAGTTTATCAGTAGGAAATGTTGATGCATGCTATTCCACAGGTTTGCCCATTGGCGTGCCTTCCAAATGATCATTATCTATACGTACTTTGTACAGGGTCATTAGACTACACATATGGTTGGGATCAATCAATGCCATTGTATGGTAAATTTTGAGGGTTTTCCCGAAAATCATAGTGCATTGTTTGGCTTGGTAATATAATGACCCCTGTTATTGTTATACTTCACATTTTGTTGATGACCATCCCAACAATCATTGAATAATCTTGTTTTTTTTCACTCACGAAGGGCGTGTGATGTTTAGCCATGCATGTCTTGTATTTGCAGAAAAAAGGTGGCACTGCGCATGGCTCATTCAAACAGTTATGGTTTATGTATGTTTGTTTCATGGTTTTCTACATGGATAAGTGGTGGTGAAATTGGACAGCCAAAAACGTAGATGCACCTTAACAATCCGGCATCTGTAGTATCTCTATGTGAGCAGGAGTCATTAATAGTCTATATCTATCTATATCTATAGATATACTATAGGCATATGATTCAAACATATCTGTACTTTTAGACCCCCAGAAGATTTTGAAAACGTGTTTTTCTGTTGACAGTTTAAACTGCTAGATTCAACTAATGATAAATTCATTATTTGGGTTGGTGGTTTGGATTCCTGGGATCCCCTTATGAAAGGAATTGTTACATAGGGGTACCCCTAGACTCTCAAACCACTACCCCAAACCACCAACCAACCATTAGTTAATAAACATCTATGGTCAACATATGGTCACCGTCCTACCCGAAGAAGCTCAGGAAATGCGACAACATCACGACAGAGGTTAAGCCTAAAACCGAGCAGCTTGATAAAGATGGATGGCAGATGCTGTGGAGCTCGTGGTGTGTAAAATGAGATCCTGACAAAAACACACTTGATACAAACAATTGAATAATGTTAGTTGATATTTTTTATTTCAAAGGTTGTTTCAACACACCTTTGGAACACACCCCTAAACCTTTACCAAAAGGCTAAAGAGGGGTTTCTTTCATAATTGGCTTGGGGGATTGCCTGGGGTGTGCTCTAGGGGTGTGTTGAAACAACCTTTGATTATTGTTGTTTTTGTAGCTTGGAACATCTTGCAAGTTCATTCACCTGTTAGTTGTGGGTCGTTTTTTTGGTTTCAAGGGGATGTATTTGACCAAAATGACAGGAGAAATGATCCAGCCTCCGAAAGCATCCAGCCTTCCAAAGAACAGGGCCCCAAAAGATGAAGATTTACCCTCCAGGGAACTAACATATCCCCCAAAAATGGCATTTTGAAGATGATTTTCCTTTTTCCAAGGTGGGATATGTCAGTTCCCTGAAGGGTAGTCATGAGTGCAGATGAGCTTAGTTGACCTGTTGAGGGGCGTGGCGTTTCTGCTTACCCGCCTTTTCAACGAATCCATATGACCCACCCTTGCGGTGATGATTTTCCTCGGCATATGTTAGTTCCCTGCATTCCGGTATTTGCTGTGTTTTTTTTGGGATGTATTGTACTACCCATGGCAGTATAATATAGGGTTTATAAAAAGCCATTGTAAGGATTTCGTCATGAAGGAATCAGTACAACAGCAGGCCATATTTTTTTTTGAACGTGGCTCAGGCAGATTGATTTTTTGAAGGAATATTCTTTCAACAATAAAATGGATAAAACGCCGAAGCTGCAAATAAAGAACTTGAACATGCCCTGCAAAGAAGACGCTGCCAGCAAAGACATTCTTTTTTGATCGAAATTTTGGTGTGTTGTAGTGGTTGCATAGAGATATAGCACTAACATGCATCAGAAATGACACTTTAAGTGCGAACCTGAATTTATTTTCATTTACTTTGTATTTGCATACATCCAAAAGACATATGACATGTTTTTTTAAAGTCTACTTACTAGTAGTTATCCATCGATCCATTTCTTGGTTTATGAATGCATCCATTCATATATATACATATTTGTATATGATTATTTATATATATTTATATTTATACACACACACATATATCTACATAAATATAGTGGAGGACATCCACTTAGAATATTGACCCTTCCAAGTTTAAGCGGGGAGGAAATGCTGACTCATAGGGTAACGAGGTGCACTTAGAATATTCTGGTGTCCCGGGATTCCAGAAATCATGTGAACAATTCAAAAAATTATCCAAATCTTCAGGAACGATAGGGTCCGGTCCACAAGAAAAAACAATACCCCCAACTCAATGACCTCTCTTGATTTGGTTAGGTGTTTTCTGATGCCTCTCTTAATCTTCAGTTCTACATTTCCTGAGTTATCGTTATATACCTCAATGTATGTGTTGGTCGAATTGAGTCGCAATGTTCATGCTATGTTCAGTTGATATCTTATTTATATCGTCAGTCAGTCAGTCAGTCAGTCAGTCAGTCCGTCGGTCGGTCGGTCGGTCGGTCGGTCGGTCAGTCGGTCAGTCAGTCAGTCAGTCAGTCAGCCAGCCAGCCAGCCAGCCAGCCAGCCGTCAGTCAAATCTCATCTAATCATCATACACCTACATCAGTTGTAGTATCACACATATTAAGTACAGTGTATGCATATATTGGAATTATATATATATAGCAACAAATTCCTAACCAACTTTAGTTTTTTAAAACAACTACTAATAGGTAAATGACTATAGTACAAATTCTAATAATATAATATACAACTATAGTTATATTGTTTATATAACNGTTGCGGGATGTTGCGCCCCGCGGGCCACTGCTGAGTCTGGCAAGTGCGATGAGTTGAAATCCAGACGGTGCCCGTGGCAGAGATCAACGGGCTGATCGTTGTTTTTGGGTTGATAGATTCACCGTATGCTGTTGTTTTGTTTTTCAAGTTTGTACCATGGATATCAATATCATATGATATTTATATATACATATACTTAATGTGTATGTATATAAATTGAAAGGAATAAACTATATTTAAGTATATATACAAGGTAATTATGTTGCATCGAAATCCTAAACCATTGGGCACTAAATTTAACCACTTAGATTCATATAACCTCATTTAACCATTCCAGTCCAAGAGCAAAGCCCTCCCTGAAACTAACAGCAACTTTAGCCCTTCAGTTTCGGATGAACCGCCCTCCCCTTCTTAGTTTCAACAACTCTTGAAACACAAGAAACATCCTTAAGAAATAATGGTTTGTTTGATGGTTGTGTGTTTGTTTTTTGGATTTGTGATGTTTTATGCTTCCGACATAGCACTACTTGAATTTCCTGATCAATGCGTTGTTTAGTGATGCCATCTGTTTCTGCGTTGGAAAATGCATGGAACAGTGTGGTTTCATGAGTAATCAGTGAAGGTAAATTCAGCTCAGCTTAGGGATATATGTGGGTCTATACATATAAATACTTTCATATACACACGTATATTATATTTATGTACATGCAAGCCCCCCCAAAAAAAAACTGTCCATGATGTTGTCTATATTTATTTTGATATACATGAGTGACTTGCTAGCATCTGCGGTGGCTAGCATACGGGTAACTTTACTGTAGCTGCATGTTCGATCACTATCAAGCAGCTGGTTGCTTTGGTAAGAGTTGATCCGTTCAACTGATTTTTGTCGGATGTCGCCAACAAGGAGAAAGATATCCGGAACATATCCTGACCATAATGGGATGTCCATGGTATTTGGTAAATCGAGTATAAGCCGTATATAAGTAGGTTGTATATAAGTCCCCTAAATAGGCGGGGATAAACTAACTTACTGATTAGTTACGATCACTTCCAGCTAGACACCCTAGTAAATAGTTGAAACTTGAAAGTTGATGATTTTTTTTCCCTGTAGGTGTCATGTACACCTGGGTTACTACTGTGAGATCCTGTCCTCTATTTTGCGGTGAATGGAACCCTTCCAAAAAGAAGGGCCCAATCTCCGTTCGGCCCCATATTTTGGAAGATTTGACCCATGAAATGGTGCAAAGGTCAACTCCCCAAAGAAAAACAGGTGGATCGTTGGGTTATAGGGAAATATATCATCTATCTATCTAGTAGTCTACTCATCTGAAAAAAAAAACCTGCCCTTTTTCAGGGAGGGACAACTCCAGTCCATTTTTTGGAGCTTGGGGATGAGAATCGCAATGGCACCATTTGAAAAAAACAGTCCTAAGGGAAGCCTGGTTGGAGTACGACACGTGTATCTCGGAGTGGAGTTTGGGTCGAGTGGAGCCTGGGGACATCAGGGCGAAGTTGCGATGGGTTTGCTGATCGATGATTTTTCCCCTGCTTGGAGGATCATCCCAGGACTGGTAAGCGGTTAGGATCACCGGGATCACCCCCTGTTCCAAAGCCAAAAAAGGCCATGAATGGAAGGGCTCCCACGACCCGATCCTGAAAGGGGACTTACAGCCATCGTTAGTAACCACTTAGTCTGGTGAAGTCTTTGCATGTTGGTTCAAAAGCGACCAGAAAGCATCTTATAGAAAAACCTCATCCGAACTCTGTCTATAGAGTGTCTAGTCATTGTCTCATAACAGTCTAGTACCACAGAAAGACCATGACTTTCTACCTTTCTAGCTGGTGGTCTCAACCCAGCTGAAAAATATGAATCAAATGGGACAAATATGGGTTAGAGTTCTAACAATCTTGGATAGAAGTGCCTACCTGATTTGACATTCATACATATATCATATATCTTGTCTATATGTTTAATTTACATATCATAATGATCATCATCATAATGATCATCATCATCATCATCATCATCATCATCATCATCATCATCATTTTTTATCATCATCTCCATGATATCTGCTCCTTTAAACATTGGATCCCTTAGGGCCTTAGGGTGAACGTTTCAGGGGAGCCATGTACGATGGCTCCATGAATTTCTTCCGCCCAAAGGCTACGACAATGCCTTGAGTACCTGGCAGACCGTGAAGGCCTTTGTTGGATTTACGACCCTTTTTGGGGGGCAAGCGTGGCCTAGTTTCAGGGGCTATATGGGTGTTTCCAAAAATAGGGATGCCCCAAAAATGGATGGGTTTATCATGGAAAACCCTATTAAAATGCATGATTTGGGTGGAAAAAACACTATTTTCGGAAGCATCCATGTATATGTATACATATTTTTTTAGTTTTACGGAGTGTACATGAGTGGACTCTTCAATCCCCATTGTGTTGCAGGTGTTTTTCTTTTGAACTGTTACTTCCAGAGAGAGAAGTTTTATTGACACCCTTTGATACCCTTTGACAAACTCGTATCCCAGGGTCTCCACCGTTTGGCCACCCAATGGTGGAGTGGTTGAATGAAACAAAAAGAATGTGTTTAGATTTTGACACGGTTTCATCCAAATTTCACTTGGTTTGGATGGACATTTTGTTTTGGGGAGGGGTCAAAGTTTAGAGACTTTCACAGTTGGATTCAGGTTTCAATATGACTCAAAGTGATTTCCATTTCGATTTGGGGAGTCATTTCACTCCGCCTTATACGGGGCTTACAACAAATGTCCCCTAGGTGGTGGTTTCAAAGATTTTTTATTTTCATCCCTATTTGGGGAAATGATCCAATTTGACTAATATTTTTCAGATGGGTTGAAACCACCAACTAGTCCCGCTTTAAAACATCACTAAAAAAACAGGTGGATATTGTTTGGGATGATATTCAATTAAAAGATTGGTGGTTTGGGGCCCGGTGGTTTGGATTCCTAGGATCCCGTTATGAAAGGGATTGTTACTAAGGGGTATCCCGATTCGAATCCCAAACCACCAATTAACCATTGGCTGATCATTCTATATAAAGGCCCTGAAGGCGATGTTTGCAAAAAAACAACCAAAAAAGGGACATGAACNTGAACATCGCAAAGTCCCAAAAATCAATCCCATATGCGCCGAATGAGGCTGGAAAGGTAATACATAATTGATTTTCATGGTAAATTAGTTGGTAAATATTCCAGCTCCCATGAAAAGCGTATATTAGGGAATGGCATCACAACACACAAACCCAGATGCTCAATGTATGGCATATTTACTACATTTACCCCCAAAACTATACCCAGTTTTGTAGGTAAATAGGCCAGTCCCATGGATCCGCATCTGGGAAATGCCACAAAACTCACCCCGTGTGGGCTTTCTGGGCTGTCATGTCTGTCTGATCGATGGCCCCGGTCAGGTGGATCAAGAGGCTCAAGGTCTTTCACGCATGGTTTCTTGGACGTTGAAACGGAAGTGAAGGTAACGGTTAGGTCCAGGTGAGCAATGAAAAAAAGGGGCCCCTGCTTGTTTGTTGGGTAGATACAGGATGAAATACTACCTAGTTATGTAGGGATTATTACACTTTGAGTTGAGTTGGGCCATCTACTTGGATGTCCCGGGGAGGGTTTGTTAGTAATTAAATGGTGAGGATCAATGGGTTATAGCTACCCAATATACCCCATCCATAAGTGAAATAGGCCATTGATCCTAACAAACCCACCGGGACATCCAAGTAGGCCCAGGTGATTTTGCGTTCTTTGTGACCCTTTTTGGGGCCCCGGTGGAATTTACACGGACCCAAAATCAAAGGTTGGAAAGGTGACCAACCCAACTACATAGGGGGAGATGAACTCACCACTTATTGAGTCTGGATATTACGATATCCCGGAGGGTCTCACGCAAGATGTCACGGCCACCTTGACTCGCAGGTGCATCCGTTTAAAGGGAGAGCAGTGCGATTTACGTCAGGATTTGGAGGAGCCGGGCTGCGTACATTGCCAGAAAGGCAGCTTGGCTCTCGATACTCTTCCTTTGGAAGGGAAGAGAGTTGTGGAACATCGCTACGCTCCAGTACCACCTTCCTCCGAGGAAGACTTTGCTATTGGAGATATGGCTCGAGATGCGTTGCGAGCTGGACATTCCGTCATGCCATGGATCTCAACCGATGTCGAGAAGATGAAGAAAGTTCCGATGTCACGAATTGAATTATTTGGTGTTTGAAGCCGTTGAAACGTTGTTTCTGGTCATAGCGACCCAAAAGTGACCTTTGACCCCAAATTATAACAAAGGTTTCAGGAAATTCCTCTGAAATTTCAAGGGAAATCTAGCTTGGTGAATTCCTTTAAATTTGGCCAGAAGTGTTTTGGAATGACCCGAACCTCAAGGGAATCAACGGTATTTTTTACATCTCATTGTTCCAAGGCGTTTTTTTTTGATGCTTTTGAATTTTCCTAAGGGCGGGGCTACATGTATGAAGAGTAGGCACATTTCACTATACCCCTTCAAATGTCGCTAAATCTTGCGGTGAACAAAAAATACCATGAACTCAATTTTGAAAGTCAGGGGATGATTGGTGACATGTCCCCAAATCCCAAATGGGCGAGCTTTAAACAAGAATTATTTTGGGAATCCTCAAAACAACCCATTGGCTAAATTGACCTAGGTCCCAGGTGGTGGTTTCAAGTATTTATATGTTCCCCCTGATCCTTGGGGACCTGGGGAAATGATCCCATTTTGACTAACATATGTTTCACATGGTTTTTATTCCACCAAACAGTAACACATCGAACCATGAAATAAGGGGGATAATCCTGGCAAAGCCACCCCATTCGAAACAGGTACACACACTCCGATTTCTTGGGTGTGAAATCACGTATCCTAAGGATCATTGAAACTGTATAGTAGGGGTAGGATCCTCAAAATAGCCAGGGCTTTGAGGGGTCAGGATACTTAGGGTAGCAAATTGTCCTTCAAAAAACGGCAGCCGGGGTTGTGTTATATTTATTTTTATTTATGTTTACCTACACATTTGCCGTAAGGTGAGTGATTTATTACGTTGTACCATGGTGAATCACCATTAAACCACCATTTGGGAGAATATGTTTTACTTTTTCCAAGCATCTTGAGTAAATTCAAGTTTCCATTTCTTCGATTCGGATTGCCATCATTCATCCGCAATAAACTCTAAAGACAATCAATGACCTGTCACAATGGGAAAAAAGGGGGTTGAAGTGTTGTTGCTTCACAATCACAGATTTTTAAGCATCTCCGTGTTTCTACATGCAACACCTATTTGAAGAAAAATCGCCACCAAACAAACCGACCTTATTATCCTTAAAGTCGTTTTGTTTTTTTCGGGAATTTCCATCCTCTCATGGACCATGCCCAGAAAAGTCAGGTTTGGAGATTGTTCACGAAAGTTTTCCCATACCCATATGCTCCATGTATTGAATATTTACCTGCATTTACTCTACAATTTAGCCAAATGTAGCGGGGCCCACTTTGTATGGATCTCCGGTCTCCAAAACTGCTGAACCACCACCACCCTTCACCCATCTATACCCATCTCCTTCAACTCCTCACGGTCACCTTGGGGGTTTTGCTTAAAACCGAGTCCCAAATGCGATCCTTGCTTCGTATTGTTTGCATCATTGATTCCTTTGGCCATGACCAAAAGACCAAGTTGCAAGCTTGTGACCTGGCCGATTCCGATTGAAAAAACAAGGAAACCCCAAGGATCAGCGAGCCATTGGACCCTCCAAGGGTTGGAAGGGTGAGTGAATGAACCTGGTATGACGTTTTGGGGTGTTTTTTGGGAACAACAAAATGACACCAGGCCTTTGAGTCAATAATTTCGGGAACCAACATAAAAACATAGATGGAAGGATGGAAATTCTTTCATGAGATGATAGTTGAGATGGATCATTGATGAATGAATCCAACCGTGGTGTTTTGAACAGATGGAGTTTTTTTTGTGGAAGTTCAACACACCCAGTAGGAACTCCGCATTCTGAATGGTGTTTGTTTTGGATTCAGGGAGAATCCGGGAGGACAAGGAGGTCGAAATTGGGGTTGATGAACGCGTTTAACTCACCCCAGATCCATAAGGGTGAAGTATACTGTATATAGGGGCGATCAAGACGTTGGTGTATGTTTTTTTTCTTGGAAGCGGCAACCAATTTTTAGACGAACCATGATTGAAGATAGGTTAATAGAGCATAATAATTATATACCTTGATGTTGTGAGTTTTTGTCGAAACCATTCAGGTACCAGTACCCTTTCGGCAGCATCACCACCCACTATCAGTCCAATAGTAAACATAGAAAATGTTTGAATTTGTAGTTTAGCAAGGGTCTCTTAAGAATCATCACTGTGGCAATGGTATCGATTCTGTGATTACTACTGTTGGAAATCGTATGTTTTGTTGTTTCACCATGTTACTACCTAGCGACGTTGGCCACAGAACAAAAAAATATGTTTTGGTCGATGTAAACAGATATTTTTTCCCCTTGTCAAGCAGCACAATGCGATCGTCAGTGATGATGTTTGGTGTTTGATTTTTTCAAGGGTTTTTGTTTGGTTTCCCTCTCTTCGATTGGCTTTTGTTGGCTTGTGTTTGGTATGTAACCGCACCCACCCTTCACAATGCTTCCAGTATTGTGAGCTTCCCCCAGGCATCAACAAGGACTACAAGCAAGCCCCTGAAGTACTCCTGATGAAAATCACTGCAGGACTGATTTTTGCTGGAGTTTTGGGGATGGTGAACTGGAACACATTCTTGTAATTTGATGTAATTTGTGTACCTGAATCTTCGAAAGGGTGCTGAATGGATGATGTTCGGGGTGCCCATACACCATCCCTTAGGATTCAAACAGCACCCTTTGGAAGACGCTGGTATAATTATTATACTTTGGGTTTAAGTCCCCCTTCCCAGTAATAGTGGCAAATGAAGGTTTAGGTTGCAAGCCTGGACTAAACATGTAGTAATCCTGGTGGTCAGTTGGCCAGTATTACTGGGAAGGGGGGACACCCCACCAATGTTTTTCCCAAGCATTTTTTCTGGGAAATTTTCGGAAAGGGAACTTTTGGAGGGCCCCTTGAAGTGCAATAACTCAGTATCAACTGGTGCAGGATTCCTTCCAAACAACAGTAGTTGTGAAGTTGGTGACATGATAAAATGGATGCCTAGTAGGGCCTAGCCGCCCTCCGTTTGGGTGTCAAAAAAAAAGCCCCAAACAGCAATCTGTTTTCTGGTGGGTTTTTTTGGGGGCCTCAAATTTTCAGGTCGCCGACGACTGGGAGGATTCAGGTCGCATGCTGGGAAATGATCCAATTGGCTTGCAGTTTTTCCTAGGCTTCCAACCCACCTGGTCTTACGAGGTATTTGAACCCCCAAAATCCTACCAAAAAAAAGACCTTACCACTCAGCAGGGTATGGTCCCGGAAGACCAGGGGATTTTTTTTGTTTCAAATGGCATTGAAGCCATCACCCGGATGATGATTTGAACCCCGGTTGAAACGTCCGACGGCAGGGGAACCTCATTCCAAATTGGATGTCTTTGCCTGCAATGCAAGCGCTGCCCTCAAAGCTTTGATCGGCTCCGGGGAAAGAATGTGAATTTGAAATACTTCCTGGAAGTTTAACACTTCGCCCCTAAAAGTAGGCCATCCTAAAAAGATCCAAAAGGAAGGTTTTCCAACAATCATTTTTCACTGGCTATGTTAAGGTGTATCATGTGTTTGTTTGGGTGCAAGATGTTCATTGGACTCATGTACGGAGGAGCGCTGTATTTTTCTATAATTGATGAACATGCAATCAAAAAAATCAATCAAAATACTCATGTCTTAGAAGATATTCGAAGAGAATAATGATCCATCAAGATCATTGAAGCGCACAAGATGGGCCCCTACTAGTTATAAATGGAGTTATTTCACCCCTATAAATGGCCTCATCAATGGGTAAGTGGGCCTATTTCACCCCTACAAGTGGAGCTATGGGCCCCTACTGAAATAAGTGGTGACGAGGCCCACTTTGTCAACCGGAGAATGGGTATGTAATTCCTGTGTCTTCCGACAACTCAATAGGCTCTCGCCAGAAACTCTCACTAACAAGAGTTTGCAACAGTAAGGGAAATCGGATGGAAGAAAGAAGGAGACGTCATGCCCAAAATGACTCTAAAATGTGTGGTTCATTTAGTTTGGTGGATTGTGATGTGTTGTTGATGTTGTTGTTTGTTCGATGCTCAAATACATTGGGACGCCAAGGGAGTGGTTGCCACTTCCCAATTTTGATTGAAGGAACACAAAAAAGAGCTAATTGAACTGAACAATTCTAGGTGGTTTCAAATATGTTTTATTTTCATCCCTGGGGAAAGGATCCAATTTGACGAGCATATTTTTCAGATGGGTTGGTTCAACCACCAACTAGCCCATCCCGGATGATTCAGAATGTATCCTGATCCGTTACCTTCAGAATCTATCCAGAATATAATCAGACTACACCACCTAGAATTTCCTCAGTCCTTTTGTTATTTCTGTTATTTCACAACGTCGAGGTCATTCGAGGGATTTTATGTTGCCTGTTTGAAGCCAATTTGTTTAGTTGGAACCCTTGGAGGAACGTAGTCGGCAATCATATACTTGGATGTCCCGTTAGGTTTGTTAGGATAAACGGCTAGTAGATTTGGGTTAAAAACCCTTCAATATACCTCATTTATAAGTATATAGGTGAACTAACCCATTTACTAACTAACGAACCCGACGGGACATCCAAGTAGTTGATTAGTGCTTGGTTGAATCTTTCAATCTCAATTGGCATAGAAAGTTCCAGAATTGCCGTGTTGGTATCGCAAAACACGCCAACATTCACCCTTACCCATAGCATCCATGTGACTGGTATATTTACCTACAGTTATTGTATAGTTGGTGTTTATGGTAAATGTAGGCAAACGACATACCATACATGGATCCCATGGGGATTATTTCATCAACCATGAAACCAGGATCCCTATTCAACAACCAGGATTTCATGGAAAGTATCCAGCCGGGTTTTTTCGTGGCTCAAATGGCATCTAAGAAATTCATCATCAACAGGATCGCCTTTATCAAAAGTTGGGTCTACCCCCAGGATTCCAGTCACCACCAGGATTTTTACATTTTTAGGATCGGGAATCCCTACAAACTTTATTTGCTACTGGAATCCTGGGTGGGGGTGGGGTACATCAAGACTATAAGGATCACTATGAACTAATCAGTTATAATGAAACTAAGTGGTGGCAACTCAAATGTGTTTTATTTCTCACCCCGATCCTTCAAAAAGAATGATCCAATTTGACTACAGCAATATGTTTTTTCAAACGGGTTGAAACTCAACCACCACCGGGTGGAAAATGTCATACTAGGATGTCCCAGAAAATTCTTAAATTGTTAGTTAATCGGTTTAGACACCCTACTTTTTTTAAATGGTGAGTATATTGGGGTGAAATCACCCACTGATCCTAACTAACCATTGATCCGATCACTTCCGTCCCGGGACATCCAAGTAAGGGGTTAATAACTATGGTTTAGATGCTAAATAAGTCCCCTAAGGATAGGGTGGAGTGGGACCCCGGACCCCATTCATAGCCGGAATTTATGGCTTTATAAATAGGGGTGATTCCACTGCACTTGATTTCACGACTCCTGAGGTGAAGTGCCTGGATCCAAAGAGTTTGATGCCATCCATTACTCCCACTTGCCTACCGGTGCCGTTTGGGGAGCCGTTTTTTTGGGGGGTTGGGGGGAACAAATGGGAAAAAAGCTTGGCCAATAGGTAAGCTGAAAAACCTTTTTAGGGGAATTACATTATACAGTTTGAAGATTTTATTTTTCAAAGGGTCCTTTGAGTGAGATGTTGTGGTTTGGGGCCTCCCTGAAACTAATGTAGCCCTTGAAAATAGGCCATCCCAAAAGGAGAGTAGTCTCGCAACCATTCATGTTCAGGTGCAACGTGGATTTGTTTTAGGTGTTTTTTTACGGATTGTACCATGGTAAATCACTACCATTTGGGAAAATATGTTTGACTTTTCCAAGCATCATAACCCATAGCATCCATGTTTCGTATATTTACCAACGTTTACCATAAAAGACAGCCATTCGTGTATAGGTAAATATACAATCCTGCCATGGATGGTATGGGTAAGCAAATCCAAGAAAAGGTTGTTGCTGGGAGATTGTTTTTTTTGTAAAGAGGCTGTGTCCTCCGAACGTGAACGTTCCCCTTGTATCCTTTGTTGACAAAATCGATGGATGTTTATGTTTTGTTTGTACATCTTGGATTTTGGATGTAAACCACTAATATCAAGTGAGCCACGAAAAAAAACTCCCTACTTTCCATTGAATCCTGGTTGTTTCATAGGGATCCTTATAATGGTTTATTAAAATCCCATATAGCTGTGTAGTATTTCATATTTCATCCCTTACATAACCCAAGGCAGTGGGACTTCCAAGCAAATGTTGCGGATGCTATATGTTGGCGTAATCAATATTCAACTATAGGCAAATAGATTGAATAATATAGTACTTCAACCATTACCCATAGGATCCATGTATGGTATAGTTACCTACATTTACCATGAAATGCAACCAAATTGTAAGTATAATCACCATACATGGATTCTCCAAGCATCGAACAAGCAAATCCGAGATGTCCCTTTTAAAGAACGCAAAAAAAAATGGAGGCAATTTGTCATGTTTTTTTCGGGACTCCCAAGCGGCCCCTAGCCCTGGCCCAACGAAGTTCCAGGCATTGCTGCATGCCCCGCGGTGACCTGTGAAGATGCCTGCGGCCTGTCTGACAGCAGCTCACAATACCAGGACCCAACGAACGAGCCATTTCCACGATCGAGTGTTGTGGAATGGGATGGGATGTTATAAGGCCAAATGATAGATGATTTGATTTAGGGAACATTTTGGGGAAATTTGGGATAATGGGTTTGCGTTTTTTTTTGAATGGGTTGGCGAAGGGATGATTTTGTATGACCATCATTACTTAGATGAGAATGTTACCCTTGATTTCAAAGTGGCAAATCGCTTCTCAAAAAATATCGAGTCGCCGGCCCGTTCCGTCCGTAGGAAGTGGAAGTGTGCGTTGGTTTGGGCGAATGGCAAAATGACCCCATCAACACAAAGGAAGGCTGGAGTCGCATGGGCCCAGCCTTCCAGACTGGCGCCAATGTGGCTTGTGAGAGTCAGGGATTCTCAGTGGAGACCATGGAGTCTCATTTTGGAAGTGATTTGAAA
This sequence comes from Breviolum minutum Mf 1.05b.01, assembly GCA_000507305.1. NCBI lineage: Eukaryota > Dinophyceae > Suessiales > Symbiodiniaceae > Breviolum > Breviolum minutum. Next base: position 27,728 of record DF241857.1, on the reverse strand, counting down.
GATCTCAAAAACCAAGATTCTCTGAATATGATTTTGGGGGGTTGGTGATGTGATTTCTGAAATATTGGAAAACACATGCAAAATGGGGGGAACACAAGGTTTGGTTGAATTTAGTAAGGGAACCGTTTGGTTTTAATGTCACTGATTTGTTTTGCTGGCCAGAACCAAAACCCCACTGGGAAGGTTTTAGGGTAAGCACGGTAAGCTCCTTAATGTATGCTCATCTCAGATGATCTCTCAGGGGTCGCCAAGAGCTTAATGACACTCTTGTACATTCTAACTTTTGAGTTTTGGGTCTAATACCCATACCCCATATAAAATCATACTTCAGCCAAAATGTATCTTAGCAAAACCTCGGTCCTTTGTCATCCCCCACTGTTTTCTGCATTCTAACGGTGCCTTGAAAACAGTCCATGATTTTGAGGCTCCAGTTTCTTCAACGTTCGAAAGCTCAGATTTTTTACCTGGGAGGCTGGAGGCTTCAAAGATCTTACGATGTTTCAAAGATGTGAAACATGTGTGCACCCCCCATAACAAACATGGAACCTGAAAATGAACCCTTGGAAAAGGAGATTCCTATTGGAAACCACCATTTTCAGGTTCTATGTTAAATTTCGGGGGTCTAAGCGTAACCATGAGTGATCTGCAAGTAGGGAAAAAAGTCGTCCAGAGTCCATGTTTGAGGTTGGAAAGTTGAAAGACCCAGATTTTGGGAGGGGATGAAACTTGATGTTTAAATGTCCTATGTATATTTTTGAAGGGTTCTAATAGTGCATTGTTTGGGTTGGTATCATATATCCTTTCTCCTACAATCATGGAAGGGGAAAACTACCCCAAATGAGAAGATAACAGTATTGCAGGGACCCATTTTTCACTTCCATGATTATGGGACGAAGGGTCATGACCCCCCGATACGGGTATTATGATGATGAAGATGATGATGATCATGATCATGATCATGATCATGATGATGATGATGATGATGATGATGATGATGATGATGATGATGATGATGTATTTGGACCCCTCCTCATGCCGTGCCATGTCTTGAAAAAGTGGTTTTGAGGTAACCATAACCACAATAGGCTAAAAGACGCATACCGGCAGTAGAGTATTTCTTCGGAGAGACTTCTTCTCAGAGATTTGAAAAGTCATAGAATTCACTCCTTCACAATCTTTATCAATTTCATCATGTAGTGGTAAATTCAATAATGCAATACACTCCCTGAAACTAACTGGGTGGTGGTTTCAAATATTTTTTTATGTTCACCCCTATTTAGAAAATATTCCCATTTTGACTAAAATTTGTCAAAGGGGTTGAAATCACCAACTAGCTAACATAGTCCCGGAAAATCAGCCTTTTGCCCCAAGAGGAAGTTTCATCTTCTCCTAAACGTTCAGGGGCAAAAAACTCGCGACGCTAGGGAAGGTATTCATTTGCAACTTTTAGCAAATATGTAGTATCTTTTTCAACATAATCTTTCAATAATGTCATATACATGTACCTAGAACCCAAATGACCCTTGTTTTGATTGGAAAGGGCCTTGTTTTGGAGGGTTGAAGCCCAAAAATAGAGGACAAATAGGTTCCAGGCATACATTATTTGCAAGATGTGTTTTTTCTCTAACTGACTTCCCTTCCTGTATCCCTCGTTGCCTTTGTCTATCTCGACTCGCCGCAGTTTTACTGAGGCTGGAAGTGGCAGCTGCTCCTATGCCGCCTGCCCGGAAAAGGCCAAACGTAACAGCGAGGCGCCAGTGGGAGCTTCCGCAGTTTTGATGATGTTTATTTGGGATCCAAAAATGTTGGCTTATTATTATAGGGATTATTTAATAAATAATCCCTATAATTATAACTGGGTAGTTCATCATCCCCTACAAACTCCAAAACAGATTTGTTTCCCTTAATAAGGCCTTATACTGTTGATGGCAACCAGAAATCCGGAGAGAAAACCAGTTGAGATTGGTAGTTGAACATCCCATTATTTACGAAGGGTTCAAAACGCACCATCCAAACGGTGGTTAGCCGGATTTCCTCCATCAATAGTAGGATGTCCCGGGACGGGTTTGTTAGGATCAATGGTGCTCGGATCAATGGGTTAGTTCACCTATACTTATTATAAATGGAGTTGGGGTTAATAAGCCCACTTACCATTTACAAACTTCTTGCGACATCCAAGTAGATGGGCGATCGCAACTCCCAAAAGGTGGCAAATTGTTTTCCAGGCCATCATAAACCTATATTTATATGTATATACTGTACATATATATATATATGGAAATAGATAGATTTCCTTTTGGTGCCTTTAGGCCTATTCTTCAGAGTCAAAGCGGTAGTTTCAGGGAGAATATACATTTCTTCATCTTCCAAGTAGAGTGACGTCTTTGTGGAACTAAAGTCGCCCCATGTACCAAGTAAAAAGAGTTTGGCTTGAACCACTCCTGTGTATACCTAGAACCCACCCATGACCTCTAATTTTGAAGGTCGATTCTCTAAAACAAGACCTTTTCCAAGCAAAAATCAAGGGTCATGGCTGAGTTCTAAGCATGTTTATTTTAAAAAAACGCAAGCACGTTCAGCTTTGAAACCTTCAGTTTTATGTTCCAACCTTTTCGATTCAGCTCTTCATGGGAATCTCACAAATTCCAGGACCCTGCTAGCAGTTCAGCCAACCCAACGAAGGGTCCTGGTGGATGCCCTTGCAAGGTGCAATCAAACTGACGTCCATTTTTTTTCTTGGGGGAGGGGATATGGGCAAAAAGCGGTTACTTAAGGCAGGGCGTAGATGGGTGTACCAAGACTTTGTTTGTACAAATCATCTAAATTTGGAAGGTCAGTTGTTGAGCATACAGTATTTTAGTTACATAATTTCACATAGGAAATGAGCAACCTGGTGAAGATTGGTTGAGGATTCAGCTTTCATGACTTGCCATGGAAGATCCATGTTAGATGAATTTTCTGGGAGAGAGAACCGGCAGGGTTCCATGTCTTACCCCCCGAAAACTAACATGTCCCCCTTAATCAATGGTTGGAAGACATATAGTTCTTATTGAAGTAGTTCCTTTTCAGGGGACATGTTAATTTGAAACATGAATCCCCCAGCCTTTCGCATTTTGGTTCCTTGCAACAACTGTCGGATCTTCTCCCCCTTTTTTGGCCGTAAACGCCCAGATGATGATGCAGAGGAAGACGGTGTCTTGGGTCGATGCAAAGGGTTGGATAGGGTCAGCCAGTGGTTTTCCCCGTGAACTTGGATTTGTTTCAGTTGGGTGATATGTTTAACGTCTTGGGATCCCATGGGATGAAAATCACCATTATATATTAAATCGCCATTTGGATCCATTTGGGAGAATATTAATTTACCATTTTTCACCACCATTTGGGATAATATTTAATTGTATATTTTTGTAACTTTTTTGCGAAGCATCGAAGAGTTGGAAAAACCCAAGATAAAGATGGTGGGATGGGGATCAGACATTTTTTGGGGAGGTAGATGGAGTTAGGCATCTTTTGGTGCCATATTTTGAGCTTCTAGTGGGCATTCCAAAGAGGACATGGATGGTTCCATGGGCAATTACAGCAACTTGCATGATTTTTGGGGTGTGACAGTGTGAAGCCAAAAGGTAAAAACCGGAATGATCATACCTGTATCCCGCAAGGGTCTGAAATTTGAGCCCCTTAATGACTAAAAACAGACCGTTTGGGGCTGAAATTTGACACCCAAATGGAGGGTCTAGGTACATGGTACTCGTACCCTCCCCTAAAAAGCCTATACAATTTTCTGAGTTGGAAGAAGATCCTTTACCCAAGTTCTTACCAAACTTTGCTTTGCCGTTTGGCGAGCCAACTGCTTCCTGTCGAGTTTACTGTTCATAGACAAATGCCATGTTGCACCACCTTAAATGTAGGAAATCTGTCAAGCATGAAATAAACTACTAAACATGCTAAACTGGATGCTAAATGACTATCATTCGCATGCCATCCATCGGCGGTGCCAACGACTTTGGAAGATAATTATTGCTACAGTACTTGCAGTTGCCAGTGAAGTTTCGCTCGTCACATGAGCCACGAAAAAACCTGGTTGTTAAGGGTATATCATACCCAAGTACATAGTGATTATAATAAACCATTATAAGGATCCCTATTCAACGACCACCTGGAAAGCTGTCGTTACTGTTAATTTCCATCAACTTTACCCCTAAAACCAGCAAAATCCAGTTGCCTAAAAAATGTTACCTTCCCAGGTTTCTAGGCAGTACAATGGAAAGTAAATTTGTTTTTTTTCGTGGCTCACATGTCCAACCTTCAATACTAAGACCACGCCTTTGCCGGTGATGACCACGGTGAAAACGAAGTGTTTCAAACAGTACCTTGGCAAGTTGTGGTGGGGTGGGGGATGGAAACCAACAACTCCCAAAAAAGTCACCCACCAGGTGATTCAATGTGACCTTTTCATCCCCTAGTTGGAGGTCACTTAACCATTTGAAAGGCCACAAAGAATTGCCAGGCAGATGTTTTTTTCATGGAAAAGGTGTGTGGAACTTTTGTTTTCGTAAATTGTCAGGAAAAGATGGCTGGTTCATGGTGGTGGGAATTGGTGGGATGATGTTTACCGATAAACGGTACGTTTGCATACTGGAAGTTTAACATAGCCCCGGAAAATAAGCCATCCCAAAAGGAAAGCAATCTTCCAACTTCCAACCATCATTTTTCAGGGGCTATGTTGAACTTTTGGTGTATATATATAATACATAGCTTTTTGGAAGGGATATCCCCTTATTTAGAAAAATCTAGGTTGGTGAAATATTATTCCATTTGGCCAGATGAGTGAAAAAAACTCCAATATCCCGAAACCAATAAAGTCATCAAAATGTGGACCCATCCATCTGGGAAGAAGTCATCAAGATGTTACTATGTGGTTGGGATCTAAACCTCCCATTTCTTCCCGCAGGGGGATGGCCCAATCATAGGGTTTTACATATCCTCAGCAAGTCCAAGTCGACCAAACTTAGCGCATTGGTAGGATCGGGAATCCTGGATACAAGGATCATCCTTTGTTTGGTCGACTGGACTTCCAGGGTACCCATTAAGATTCCCCAGTAAAGGGTGTGGATGACCTTGACTACCCAAATCCAAGGAGTTTAAACTTCAAGCTCCATAGGATGCCTATGTATGGTATATATTTACACCTACTAATTTACTATAAAAAATCAACCATTTGCCATCAAAAATCAACCATTCATGTAGGTAAATATACCGTTCGTCCCATGGAGCGAGCATATGGGGAACCCAACCCTACCATGTCACATCCGTCCGGTCCATATACCAGGCATAGCGCAGCGATCTATTGGGACTTGGGCTCCGCGCAATCCCTGGGTTCGGTGACTGCCATGCTGAAGCCGGGTGTCAGCCGCGTTGAGGCCATATGGAATCCGGGCGTTGTAGAAGGAAAACGTGGGGAAAATATGGTGGGAATTTAGACGTACTGGGATGTCCCGTTGGAGGTTAGTACTGTAGATGGTTAGTGAACGGGTTTTAACCTTCTTATAAATGGTGTATATCGTAGTTATAACCCATTTTCTAACCATTTACTAATTTCCTGGGACATCCAAGTAGCGCGAAAAGGCTTAAGTGCTCAACTCTTGATTTTTAGGCCATCCAACAGTTACACAATGTCAAGTTGGATCTCAGATAGTCAAGATCTCAGATTGGTTCATCGATTGAAAAACAAGTTGAATTACAATAAATGACCGAGACTTGAAGCATATCTTCTAATCAAATCTAGTCAAGAGAAATCCAAATACTCATCAAGGTCTTGCCATAGCATCCTTGTATGATATAAAGAAACAACCAAATGTGGGTAAATATTCCATACATGGACGGTATTACGGTATGTTTCGCTTTGTTGTTTCTAGTTCCTCATCAGTTCCGGGGCCACGTTGCGGCCTGTTTTTTTTTACAGGTCTACATCACCAACAACGGACCAAAAGATGGTTTGACCACCTCTGCCACTTGGCGACTTCGAAATTTCATAGCGACTTTAAAAGGTGCCGGGTGGGAATTCCCTGTAATGCCTGGTGGTTTATAGTGAGGAAGGTGTCCCCCGAAAATGTCCTGATCATTCAGCTGCTTAAGATATGTTTTTAGGAAATTTTTGGTAAACTGTCAATTTTTGTTGATGGAAGAAATCATCTCCAAAACCGCTCACAGATGAGATAAAAAGGAGATTCTCCAGTCCTCAAGTATAATTGGAATTGAATTCAGAACAAAAATGATTCCAACATTATGAATATTTGCCAATTCAGAACAAACATCTTCCAAACCATCATGAAAATTTAACATCTGGGGTCCAATCAAAACATTAACAGTCATGGTCACATCCAATCATCAACCGATATATATCGGTTCCGTATTGGTTTTTCATCTTCCAGCTTCCATCCACGCGTGACAGAAAGCAAACTGCTCACCCAAAACATGGAAGAGCACGATCACCAACTTTTCACCCCCTTTTCAAGGTCACTTGAAACCTAGTTGGTGGTTTCAAGACTCTTTTATTGTCATCCTTACCTCGGGAAATGATCCAATTTGACAAACAGTAATATTTGTTCAAGTCGGGTTGGGTTGAAACCACCAACGATCCAAACATCTTAAACGACCTTCCAGGGGTCACGAAAGGTTTCCCCCGTGATCTCAAGGACTCCTGTGGTGACATCACTGAGAGCACTTCAGCAGATTGCTCGGGAAAATCGGGTGGACGCTTCCTGGTGTCTTGGATAGCAACCGCAGTTTGTTTGTGGTAAAGTTTGTTTTTGGTTGTTGTCAAAAATAATTTGAAGAAGGTTGGATGATACTGTTGATTCTGATGGAAAAAGTCCTGCACCACCTGACATGTATGAAACCCTGCAAAGAAGGGGATATTTACCATATCAACCGGTGCAGGATTTCTTCCATCAACAGTAGCATTAAAAACCCTTAATCATCCGAAATCAAAACAGTCAAAGGTTGCAGGAACTGTTTGATTTTTTTCTAACAAAACAGCGTGAGAAGATTTGATGATAGTTTCGGTTCATATCCCCCAGGATACCAGTTCCATTAGCTTTTCCTAGGCCCCCGCAGATGATTGAAGGGGATTTGTTTTAATACCAAAAGGAAGGGACAAGATAAATATGTACCGGATACCCAACACAATTTTCACATGGAAACTTGATGGAAACCAGCCCAGGATGTTTTTTTGATAATTGTTTTGTTTGATGGGGACGTGATGGGGATTCAGATTCCAAAAAAAAATCAGCTCCCCAAAAAATTGATTCCAGGTGATTCAAAGTGACCTTTTGATCCCCCAGTTGGAGGTCACTTAACCATTGAAAGGTTCACTTAACCATCCCCAAAAAGTCACCCGCAGAATTGCCAGGCAACAGTTTTTCCATACATTCCACAATACAATGCAATGTTTGATAGGGATCCTTATAATGGTTTATCCCTATGTAACTGGGTATAATCCCCAAAAACCCTAAACGGCCATGGTGTTTTCATTGCTCATTTGTTGTTCCTTTCTTTTTTTGCTCAGGTGCTTAAGGGCGTGTCCGCCGGAAGCTGTGTTATGGGACAATGCGAGATCGAGTGGTGTTCGGAAGCCTGGAAAAAACATGAAATCAATTTGAAAGCAAGTCAGAAAAAAAAAAAAACATGATTTCTGACATGTTGATGATGCTCTATTGATGATGTACAGTAAGCAAATGCAAGTGGTACAGTACATATAATATGTTGTTCGTATTATTGTACTGATACCCTTCAGTGACACAAGTGATGCACAGTATGGTAGAAGTCTTCTGATTATGCGGCTTTTAAGTGGTTGTGGATATTATTTTGTTGACATTGTGTCATTGCAACAATGTTTTTTGTTCTGCCGTTGTGGTGACCTAGTTGTCTGTATATTTTACAGGTCCTAAATTTCGGTGGAAGCTTCTCTTCGGAGAAACTGGAGAACTCGTGGCACCAATTTGGCACCATAATTTCAGGCTAATCCTTGGATTCCACTGGTGGGGTGGATATGTCATTAAGGGCTTATGAAAACCATTGGTTTCCCTTACTATTACCAAGGCCGGCTATTAAACCCTTATTTCTGAGGGGGATACGTGGCCCGGGGGTTGGTTGACTAGAATTGATTAGCCATAACAATTGCCTGATTCAACAGAACATGCATATATGTGTTGTTAGCAGTTGTCACCTACCAACCGCAGAGCTCTATTAAAACTATTGGCAGCAGGTCCCAAGTCCTTGGCTTCAAACTACGCACGAAAACGTTGATACAAACTGATGCACCAATACAGCCTTGGTGATTTTTGATTCTCCATGTGAGCGTTGTGTTGGTTGGCTGATATAGGGATTTTACAACCCAGTTATATTAAGGGATTACAGTAAGTATATCATGGTATTATAATAAGAATCCCAATATAATGGAACGTCCCCAAGCTTTCGATCACTACTCATGTGATGGTAGTTTTGAACTATCCCCAGTTCGTGAATCTCCGATTAGTACGAGTCGCCATCAAATGCTCAAACCGGGGACGTGCCTAAAATAGTGCCACCACCTAAAGGTAGTTTAGCGAGGGAATTCTAAGGGAAAAGGCCTTTATTCAGGTAGCAATTCGGCTCAACCTTCCCGTGGTGTTGCCGATGCCCATGGGTATTTAAGGGTGCGGAAGTAGCCATGACATGGTACAATGATATCCCCCAGCCTTTGTTGGATCTACTTTCTGACTTTGAGCTTCATGGGATTGGTGAATCAAGTATATTCAAGGATAGACATCACATTTTGTTGGATGAAGCAACATTTGTGCAATCTGATGGATACAATTTGATGAAAGCGATTCCACTTATTCCCGAAGGGGTCAACAGAGAAATGTATCAGATGAAATTTTTCCAAAGACGACTGACAGGGTAATGCATTCATTGCCATTGACGATTGTTTTTGAGAAAGAAATCACGGTGAAGCCCAAAAAACTGTTGATATGGAATGCAAAAGATGCAATGATTGCAGATGAAATTTTTCCTATGCCGGTGCATTGGATTTTTGACAGTCAAAGCATTTGCATACCGATTCAGCAGGAGCAACAGGATCAAATCCATGTTTTGGAAATGTTCAGCGGGGGTTACGGTGGTTGGTCCTTTGCACAGAGATTTTTGAGAAGTCATTTTCAGATCCCTTTGCGAATTGTTTCTATCGAAGAGGACTTTGAGGCGGCCAAAAATCATAGCTTCAATCATGATACGACCCTGGTTGGTGCAAATGGACCCCATGATGATCTATTACAACAAACAGATTTTGATGTGACAATTCATGGGGATATTCGCAGTCAACAGTGGTGGGAAACAGTGGCGAAATGGGGAGTAGATGGTTTTACCATTTCAGCCCCTTGTGGTCCATGGAGTGGAGCAAGTTTTTCACCAGGGTTGCATTCGATTTCAGGCATGCTTTTTCCAGAATCGTTGATCTTAGCAAGAATTTTTAGGCCGAAATGGATCCTACTGGAAAATGTCGTTGGCTTCAAACATCATAATCATATGAAATTTTGTGTAGCCATCCTGAATGCATGCAATTATCGTATGCTGTGGTCAAAGGAAATTGATGCGGCAGAATTTGGATCGTCTCATAGGCATAGATGGTTGGGGTTAGCAGTCTCTAACACACTATGTAGTGAAAATACCAGACAATTTGAAATGTGGCCAAAAATTCTGGAATTGACTCCGGAAAAAATTGATGCCATTTTCATGAATCCACCAGATGCATCCGAACTCGTTGTAAAACAGATCATGCAGTCGTTTGCACATGAATGGATCTTGCTTCCACCGCAAGATAAACCAGCATTGAGGCATGCAACTGGGCAGCAGATCTTTCAATCGAGATGCTTCAACAAGAAGCAACAGCATCCGACATTCATGGCACAATATGGAAGTCAACATGAGATGAGTAGAAATCAAATGGAAATCAAAGGATACTATGCTCATTTTTTCCAACATGATGATGGGACATGTAGATTATTGCATCCAAGTGAAATTGCAATGATTCATTTACATTGGGATCGAATTTTGATTTCGCATGAAATGAAACAGGGTTGGAAGCATGTTGGAAACATGATCACAATACCACATGCTTTGTTGATGACTGCGAATGTTTACAAGATTTGTTATGACATCCAAATTCCAACTGTGGGGGAAATCTTCCATAAGTTTCTGGATGCACGACTCATGCAGCAAAACATTCGTCAATTCAGTGGCAAATATGCAACCGTGTTCGTTGATCAGCTGCAACAAGAATCTGATAGAAGTTGGATGACAATGATTGACAATTATGACTCTTTGACAGATACCATGAAAGATTCAAATCTTCAACAACAAGTATGGAGGCATGATTCTGGAATCAAAAACATTGAGGAATTTTTGCATATCGAAAAATGTCCAACATCACAGATTTCGATACCAGAACATCAATTTGAGGAGATGACACCAACTCAACATTTTGTTCCCTTCATGAAAGCGCAGATTGACACTGATACTGCACAGGGGAATTTTTGGGTTGCGGCAGATGTTGAAAAAGAAACTCTTCAGAAGACATATGAAGGACACTTTGAGATTCAAACAATGAATGATGAAACGAATGGAATCCACTTCAAACTGAAGCCAGGAATGATGATTGAACTTCATGAAGATGTCAAATCATTGACGACATGCATTTGTGAAAGAAATCTATCTTTCATAAAAACGGATTGTGAGCAACCTATTCTTCAACAAATGGTGATGGCTGGTTTCAATGACAAACTATTTGACCAGTTTGGGCCAATCGAAGAAAACATGAAGCCTTATCATGGAATGATTGTTGCTGACTTTCAGATTGCAACAGACCAGAAATTCAATCCACTTTTCCTGATGGCAGCATGGAAGAACACAGAAACTTCATTCGTTTGGAAATCATCCGACCTTTCGTGGGCGTGTTCGATCCAAGGAGAATTTCAAGCATGTCTTACAGTAGAATTTTTCTGGTTCACACTGATTCGTGGTTTCCAAGATAACCTAGGGATCGTGGCTGAAATTGTGCAAAACCAAGTTGGAAGAAATATCCTGTTCAAGATGAATCATGAAAAAATTCCTTTACCACCTGATGCTTTTTGGATGACAATTGCAGTGATGGCAACAAGATCATTCCTGAATCATTTGAGCTGCAAAGATGGGATCCCTATTGCCATTAAACTGTGTGGAAAAGTGCTTTGGCATGGGGTTCTACCGAAAGAACTCAATCTATTGATCGTTTCTGAAGCAATTGGCTTTACCATGCAACCGATCTACAAAAGTGGCAATGCAAGACTTGTTGGAAAGGGAAAAAATTGGTATGACATCACGATTGAGCAACTGCAGAATTCCTTTGGTAGCACACCAATCACCCTGCACATGATGAATTCTTTGACCGGGGGGGGCGGAACCAAGGAAAATCAAAAGGTTCATGTAAGAAATTCTTTGGCAAGCACTCTACTGGAACAAGGTTTCGACATCCAATGGGTTTCCAATGCCATCGATAGTATCATGAAAAAGTGTGGAAGTAAAGTTCCAATGCAAGCTGCACAATTACCACCAAGTAAGCAAAGGGTTGATACCATCATGCAATTGTGTAAAGATGCAGCGGTTGAGATTCCCCCCAAAGTCGTTAAGGATGCAACGGCGGTTGCAAAAGCAGGAGCAACCAATCAACAAAAAAGGAAAGTTGTTATCCAGCCATCCCCTGATGATTACCAAATCCAACCAGGGTTCCTCCAAAACGAAGATGGTACAGAGGTGAATCAAATCAAAGAGATATCCTCCAATGCGAGTGGCATTTTGCTCATCAACAAAGAGAAAGCAGTTCCATGGCTTCGTGAAGGCCAGATCCTCTCAAATGATGAACTTGCAATTGCAATTATTGGTGCAGATATTGAACCGACTTCCCTCCAGACATCCTCAGTTAATATACCATGTTGGGATCAAAAACAGCAATCTGTCATCCTGCATTGTCAGTTGGTACAACTAGGAGAAAAGAAAATTATGCCCAAGATTGTTGTGTCGCAGCAAGTCCCGCATGAGGAATGCACCATTTTAGCCATGACGATTTGGAAAGAAGATTGGGAAAGCAAAAAATGGGAAATGGCACTGGATTCGACAAATGCCTTTTTCAGGCAAGAATGGAAACAACAAAATCTTGATGAAGGCATCTTAGCAATTTGGGGGAAATCATTGAGACAAAACAAAAACCCCACTACACCGATGTATGCAACATCTATGCAAGTACATTGTTCAGTCAAAAACAACTTTGTTGCCAAGATGATGCGTGCAAGTGGGTTCAATCAGATTTTTCTGGTGCCAAAGGATGACAAAGGTAGGATAAACCAAGATTTCCGAGTAATCTGGATCGAAGGTGAAGTAGCACATCTAACCGTTCAAGCAGCGAAAACAAACAAGTGCCAAGGAATGGTCAAAGTAAAGAGCACTTTGGGACTTCGATACCATAAAGATGACTTTGAGAGTGCTTGGAAAACAATCTATCCTGGAAAAGATACCCCTATTGATACCAAAGTGAATCATATTTACCGCATTGAACCGCTACCATTCGGTAGTACAAGTGACATGTTGGTCAAATGGTCGGCAACAGTGCAATGGCCACTAAAGCCGATAAAGGCTGCAGGGCCGAAGAGTTGGATCATTGGTGCCACGTCCCATCCAACGCAGCAAGTGCTGGTCTTCAATGGCCAACCTATCCTGGCGAAACTCATCCCACCGAAACAGCATTCGCAGGTTTCTCCGATCGTTGCTGGCCCCAAACCCAGCATTCATTCGCAGAAGAAATCCGATCCATTTCAGACAAATGATCCTTGGGCAAAATTTCAGCCGACTTCGTCAAGCATACCACCACATCAACCGAGAGATGTTGCTGGTCCGACGGAAGCCAAGTTCCAACAGCAGGAAAGCAGAATTTTGCAAGTTGAGCAGGCACTTCAGCAATTGCAAAACGAGACGAAGGCAGGCTTTGCAGATGTCGAAAAAAGGGAAAAACATTTCCAAGATGCATTGCATAAAGATTTACACGCCATGAGGAATGACATCGACAAGTCAGTTCAATCGGCAATGATGGCACAATCTAACAAATTAGATAGCACATTATCAGAACTGAAATCGTTATTTGCACAGACTGCCAAAAGAACTCGTGAGCAACAACGGTCTGAAGACAATTTTGTAGCAGAGGCAGACGATGTTCTGTCTGGGGTTTAGCGCAAGTGCTTGTAAGCCTTTCGTGGTTTGAAGTGTGTTGTGCCTGTTTTCTTTGGGGTTTGTTTGTTTGCTGTCGCACAAGGGATTCCCTTTGTTTTACAGCGTTGATATCAGACATTGCAAGCATAATTACTTTTATGAATTTTGATATGAGCAAGGTTTTGGCAAATTGTAACAGTAGCATCCTTCAAAAACATGATACTCTGAGAAACTTGATTCGGAAAACCATGAAGAGTCATATCAAAAGACAACCATCACTGCCTCTCAGAGGAAGTCGTATTGGTGAAGCAAAAAACCCAGGACCAGCTGAAGAGAACATTCACTGGACCATGGGAATCATAAATCCAACTTCTCTTGCAAATAAACATGCTGACTTTATCGCAATCCAGAAACAGTATCAGATAAACCTATTTGCCTGTTCAGAGACGACTGCAACCATCGGAATTCAAAAATCGTTTGGTGCTTTCTTGAAACAAAGATACTTCCATTCGATTTGGTCTTCACCAGTGCAGCCGCAAAAAATTAGGCAAGATGGTAATCCGAGTGATAGAGGAAAGGTTGGGGGAACAGCCATTTTTTCTGACCATAGATGTAGAGCACCCTTTGAAATTGATACAACCTTACCGTGGCATTTTCATAACCGAGTCGTTCAAGGTATTGTTCAAATTGGCGCCAATTGGATTCAGATCTTTACAATTTATGGATTCACATCATCCATTCGTGCCTCAAAAGAACATACCAATATGCTGTTCAATCATGCTTACCAAAAATCGTGTGAACTTCCTTTACCTGTTATTTTTGCAGGGGACTTCAACATGGACATTAGTGAGCTTGAGATATATCCATATTTGATCGAAAAAGGTTATGATTCGATTCAGAATAGATACTCCAAAATGTATGGATATGAAATGCCAAAGACATGCAAAGAATCAACAATTGCAGACACGGCACTTGTACATCCCTTTTTGGTGGGAAAAATCACTGAGATAAAGGTTGATAAATCAAAGTATTTTGACACACATGACCCAGTAGTTATCAAATTTAGAATTCCAAGAGAGACACTTTTCATGACAAAACTGAAATTGCCGGACACATGGACTTCATTACCAATCTTCAAAGATGATTTGGAAAAAGTTGTTTGTGATGCTATCCAGCAACAGCAGGAATGTGATACTCTTACGGACTGGGGAAACCTTGTTGAAAACACTGTGGACTTGGCAATAAAGGCAGAATACTTGAAAAAACCAGAATTGTCAACCTTTTCCAAACTGCCAAAAAGATTTAAGGGAAGATGCCGACCGCAAGAACCCAAAAAATGTCCAATTCCGTCAGTCATTAAGAAAGCTTGGGAGGGTCAATACAATCCGACTATTGATTCAGTTTCAATCTCCTTCAAAAAAAATGGTACGACAATTGAGAAGAATCACTTCCCTGAAGATTCGAATCCAAAAACTTCAATCCTTTACGGAAATTTGGTATAGAACTTGGAAAGATATTCATACGGAATGGAATGTCATTCTTAAGGCAGATTTCAAAATGGAAAAATTTGAAACTTGGATTCAAAATATTCCGGAATTAACACCTGTGCCAATAGAGCTACCAACCCATGAATGGCTAAGTGATTGTGAGCAAATTGTTCGCCATGCTGTCACACAGCAAGAAGCAGTTGAGAAAAAGCTGATCAAGGACATTGGCAAAATCAGGCATGAAACTGACGTAAAAGTTGGGCATAAAGTTGAAACTTTCAAGCATGTCAAGGGGAAGGATTTTCCACCTTTTCAAAAAATTTTGCATCATATCGAAGATATTGGTATTGTGGTTCCACTTGATAGGAAGAATAAATGGAACATTTTTGTTGATCGTCCACAACGGTTTAAAGAACTTCATAATATCCAAGTTGAGGATAAAAAAGCAATTCTTACTGCAATAGGGTCTCACTCTATATATGTAGAATTTGCCACTGACATCGATTTTGTACAAGAAGAAGTCTCTTTGAAACAAGAGTTTGTGGAAACGGATCTTCAGGAAGTTTTCCATTCCTTAACCACTTATTGGATGCAGTTTTGGGGACGAGATAAAGGAAATAACGCCGAACAATCTTTTGATGATGATTACTTGGCACATCTTTTGGACTCTTTACCCCAAAATATCCAAGTACCACATTTTGATGATGCACAAGTAGACGATTGGCTTGCAGCAATTCACAAATCAAAATCAAATTCTGCACCAGGAATTGATGGAATTACCTTTGCAGAATTGAAAGTTCTTCCACATATCCTGATAGAAAAATTAGTGAAGATTGTAGCAAAAATGGAATCCTTTCCAAAATGGATAATGAAAGCGAAAACAGTGCCAATTCCAAAAATTGAACAAACACCATCTGCATCCGACAGCAGACCCATTACACTGCTTTCGACTATCTACAGAATTTGGTCTCATGTCACAACAACGAAAGTGTTGCAGTATCTTGGAACTGTGATTTCACCCGATATCACAGGAATGTTACCGGGTAGAGGAGCATTGAATGCTTCATATCGTTTCCAAGTGTTACTTGAGGGAGCCAGAATGTTCAAGGAAAACTTCAGTGGAATAACCTTAGATTTTAGAAAATGCTTTAACCTCATTCATCGTAAAAAGGTATTGCAGCTTCTTGAAACATGGGGTATTCCGAAAGAGGTTCTTCAAAAGTGGTTCAACTCATTAGATAACATGAGTCGATATTGGATGATAAATAAGCAGTGTAGTGAAGTATTTGATACATTTACTGGTTGTCCGGAGGGAGACAGTTGGAGTGTAGTTTGCATGATTTGCATTGCAGCGTACTGGGCTTCCGGGATTCGTGCAATTAGCCAGTACACAAAGGCAAGTGCATACGCAGATAATTGGTCCTTTTGGTCATCGCAGGATGAAGATCATGATCTGACACTTGGACATACCTGTCGATATACAAGCCTTCTTGGACTGGAGATCGACTGGGAAAAGACATGGAAGTGGACCACTGCTTCTGTAATTTCAAGTGAATTCCAATCATCAATAGCCAAATATGTCCCAACTGGAAATATTGATACACTCAATCATGCATGGGACCTTGGGGCACCCGTAAACTACAAAGGTCTAGCGCAACATGTGAAGCTTCAAAAACGTTTTGACAAAGTTAGACTGAGATTAAAGCGTGTTCAGCATTCACCGTGGCAGCTAGAAACAAAGGTGCATATCATCAACAGTGCAATTTATAGTGCAGCTTTTTATGCGTGTGAACTCCTTTGCATTGGGCAATCCCACCTTGATAATATCAGATCGTTGGTTGCTAATGCTTTGATTGGTGATCAATCACATAGCATGAATCCTGCATTTGCTCTTCACTGTGCACACAAAAAATTGGTTGACCCACATATGCATGTGATATTGTTGGCCATAAAAGCTGCAAGAAGATTTTTGCATAACAGTGATAATGAAACAAGAGAAAGATTTTTCCAAATGGCATCAACACCGAGTCGTTTGGTAGGACAATCCAGAGGACCAGCCTCTGCTCTTCGTGAATATCTTCTAAGACTGGGATGGGTCATTTCCAAAAATGGGGATATACAAGTAGGAGCTTTCCAGACGATAAACTTGATTATGGATCCGATGAAAAGAATTGCGCATTTTGCAATGATGTCATGGCAAGAAACACTTGTTACATTGCATTCGAGTAGATTCAAGCTCTTTGGATCCTTGCCATTTTCACGAATTGATACACTTCAGACACTGAATACTTTTGCTGACCCTCAAAAAATTCTCCTCATTCGTGAACTTGCAGGAGCATTCCAGACAAAAAGTCAGCAAAATAAGTGGGACACAACAACTGATGATTTGTGTCAATGGTGTGGAAAAGAAAAAGATACACGGACGCATCGAATCCTTTTCTGTGAGAAGTTTTCTGATGTAAGAAAAGTACATAAAAAGATTGTGGATAAACTGATACAAGATGAATCAACACTTCCGGAATTTCCAATCTTTCATCAGTATCAGTTTGCAGAATTTTTGACAACGCTTCATTTTGCATTTCCTGAAGCCATCATTGCACCAAGAATCATTGAACTAGTTGATAATTTGCCGAATAAGCCCAATGTGTACACAGATGGAAGCTGTTTACACCAAAACTTTATTTCGGTAAGATATGCCTCGTATGCTATTGTCATTGACTTGGCTGAAAATGATCAACAAAGGGAACTTGAAGCCAAAAAATTCCAGCAGACAGGTCAACTACCTGAAACATTACAGGTAATTGCAACCGCTAGAGTTACTGGTGAGCAAAACATTGCACGTGCAGAACTTTATGCTATTGTGTTGTGTTTTGAATTTCTTAGAAACTTCACGCTTTTTACCGATAGTGCCTATGCAATTTCGTGCGTCAAAAAGATTCAGCAGCAATGGCCAAAAACCAAATGGCTTGATGCAGCCGATTTTGACTTGATGCAAAGACTTCAGCAGGCCTTTCAAATTGGTTGTGACGTTCAAAAAATCAAGGCACACACTGACCTAGCTCTAGAAACTAATGCCTTATCGCTTTATCATGCACTTGGTAACAAGATGGCCAATGACCAGGCTATCCACACATGTAAAACACTGGACCCAGCAGCAGTTTCTGAACTTCAACAATGTTTTTTGGAAACAAATCAAAAGAAACAGGAGCTCACAGAACTTTATCGTTTGATTTTGGATTTACAAGCTGCTCGTGCACAACGACAACATTATTTGCAGAATCAAGACGATTTTGAAGGAAAAGAAGAGGGGAATACGCAGCACACCCTGTGGAATGCCTTGGAGCAATGGCAGATTCACAGTGAGTGGCATTTTCCCTCTTCATGTGATTGTGAAGCTTTACAGTTTTCAGCGTATGGGTTCACTTTTTCAAGGGCCATTGTGGATTTTTTCAGTCAATGTCAATGGCCAAAAGACGAACAAGGACCACAGGACTTGACGATGGGGACAGAAGTTCTTTTGGGCATAATTTTGCAGTTTGGAGGGTGGCCACCGGTGAGGCGAACAGTGGATGACGCTGAAATTCTAATGCAACCACGTTCTTTTCAAGAAGCAAAGTCCTTGGGAATCACTCTTTCAGAGGTCACGGCGCTCACCATTTGGTATGTGAAACACACTGCTGCGCTGGTTGACAAAGATATTTACCCTAAAGAAGTGCAACTTGGGAAAGTTTCTGCACTTTACTTGATGGGTAATCCTATTTGGACAACTGGTTTTAAGCGAAGGCCCTCTTTTCCTGGACAAGTGAAAGTCATTCAAACACTCAGGCAGTGGTTTGATACTTATGATAATCTTCAGGCTGATGACATACCAGATCTTGACCAAGGTACTCTTTTTTTGTCCTCGGTGGATCAATTTACAGTGCCATCCTGGAATTTACGGATCAACAAAGCCCGGAGTGAATTTAAGAAGGTTGCTGCAAAGAGGAAGCTTGCTCATTAGTTTCACATTTTGTTTTGGCTATCTGATATAGATGTGCCTTTGGAGAAAGATCGTCCGCAAAGGGTCACTCCTTGAGCAATAGCAGGGGGGTGGCCCACTAATCAAGGGAAAAGGCCTTTATTCAGGTTAAGGATTTACAATAAACTGCCCAGAAGGTTTTTGTTCCACCGCTACATTGGTTGTTGTTCAGGTCAAGTGAAGGTTGACAACGTGGAGTTGTCACAGGACAATGATTTGGGTGGTGGGAACATAAAGAGATGTACAGATTTGGAAGATCTGGAAGTTTAACTAGGTGGTGGTTTCAAACATGTTTTGTTTTTACCCTTGCCTGGGGAGATGATCCAATTTGACTTGCGCATATGTTTCAAATGGGTTGGTTCAACCACCAACTAGTTAACATGGTTTAACCATACTGGAAATGATGATTTGGAGAAGGGTAATTTCATTTCAAACCATGGAGATGGTGGTTTACGTTCAATGTCAGTTGTGTTTTGCCAAGCTGAAGGAAAAACTGTTAGCTTTGTGGAATATGTTTGTTTTTAGGGGTGTACCCTCCATGTTTTTAGGGAATGTCTTCGGCTACTAGGTGTTACTGTATTTATCCCAGGTAAATGTACTGTAGGTAAAACTACCAGTCCCATGGATGCTATGGGTTAGGTAAACTGCATCATGTCCAATCTGTCCATGTTGCATGTTTCATTTACAACATTGTAGCTGATCAACCTACCCCCCGTTACGTACCCCCCCAGAAATAGCGGGCCTTATTAAGGGTTTATTAACCACCATTGACCCTTAATTTACCCTTGCCTTAATTAGGCCTAAAAAGAACAAACATACAAACATTTCTTTGGGGGGTGGCTTTTTTTCGGGGGGAAATGTTTGGATTGTCATGGAAACAAACGGGCTTGTGAAACCCCATTGGTTTCCCTTAATAAGGCCAGCTGCTAAACCAGCCATAGAACCAGCTGGAAGTTCCACGATGCAAACACGGTCGTTCACGCCAGGAACCCATGAAAGGTACAGGAGAACTCTATGCGGGCGAGGTGGGTTGTTTAGTTAGGGCCCCTGGTTGGTTGTTGGGTACATGTCGGGAATGATGAACTAGCAATTTATAGAGGGATTATATATGGGATTATAGAGGTTATATAGGGGATGATACATACTTCCCAGTATGTTGGGATTTTTGTCATAAAACATTACAAGGACCCTTATGAAACAACCAGGAATCAATGGAAAGTAAGAGTTTTTTTTTTTTTCGTGGCTCAGGTGGCAATCCTTAACCAGGTTGCAAAATGATGATTTGGTAAAGGGCCAAACATCGTCAAATTAAATTTGTTTGGGGATTTGTTGTTTTGGAAAAGTGTGACCTCAACAAAAGTCAGGTTTCTGTGAAAAGGGAGTTTGAGATGGTGGTTTGCTGATCGTTCTTTTCTAGTTGGTGGTTTCAAATATTATTTTTTTCATCACTATTTGGGGCAATGATCCAATTTGAATATTGTTTTTCAAATGGGTGGAAACCACCAACCAGTTTTGGTTTCATTGGGTGACCCGTATCAATAAACCCACACCATTGGTTCAGTGCCACCGAAAAAAACGCCATAGGTCCAAGGTCACCAGGATCACCCAAGGTTCCCGTCACAGTAGTGCCAGGTCGTGGTACCTGATGCCGGCGATCTCTGACGAAAATGACCTCTGAAAACAGAGACAAAAAATCTCTTGAACAGCTGCACGGTGCCGGTGGTGTCATAAGTATTCATATGTGCGAACGGGTCTAAACTCCCATTGGTTTCCTGTGGTGGGGGATGGTCATCAACACAATAGGGTTTTATGTAACGAGTATGATATTTCCTTTTAAAGGTGGGATGAACATCCCCAGTATAAGGAGTTTAGACCTTGGCACATATGTGTCCAATCATTTTTGCCGAATTTTTGTTTTCGAAAGATCATACCTGGAATGAGAGAAATTGTTTAAATCATTTTAAATCTGTTTTGAAGATTTGGAGATTCATCTCCTGGTACAAGTGTTGATTCTCGTGGTGGAGTCATCCGCTTATGTTTTCCCAAACTAAATGCTCCGAGCAAGGTGAGCAACTGATTGCGGGTTGAGCACGAGCTAGATGATGCAAGTGTATCAGCTTCAAATTTCAATTGAGTAGTAATCAAAACTCTTGTGATTTGCTGTAAGTAGGGGATTATACTACCCACGTTTATAGGAAATATGTTTTTTGTCATTATAAGAATCCCTATTAAACCAACTTGTATTTCATGGAATACCAGAAGGATTTGTTTCACAAACGGCCTAGGATCAGAGTGGTGTTGTCAACGAAGTTGAGAAGTTGGGGATGTTGATGCTACTTTTGATGGCAACCAGAAATCCGGCGAGACAACCAGTTGAGGTAAAGGTAGTTTGTCCCGCTATGTACAAGGTCTGAGCACCATCCCAGGTGGGTGTTCTCGCCGGATTTCTTCAACAGTATGTCTCTACCTTTTGGACCTGAAGCTCACCGGATCTTCATGGAAATTTGATGATGGACGTTGGCAAAATTTGGGGGTGAGTAATACACAATTTCTGAATAGACATAAACACTTGAAAGAATCATTTGTTCATTCCCAACAACTCAAGAAAGAAAACATAGAGAATGAAACCAACTCAACAAATCAAAAAACTTACTTGGAGTTGCTAATTCACTATGTTTCTTTTCCGGTTTTTCCCCCCGTTGTTCATTTACACGTTGTCCATTGGTATCTCCCCCACAGGAGCCTCGGAGAACTTTCCTGCTGGCGGAGCGCTTGTCCAAAAGGCCGGTCTCTGTCGATATCATTCCGTGTTGAGTAATTGGATTTTTTAAGGTGACTTTTTTTTGGACAAGTAATTTCTATTAAGGTGTTTTAAGGTGATTTTTTAAGGTGATTTATTGATTTAAGGTGATTGGTACCTTTGTGAATCACTATTAAATCACCATTTGGGAGAATATTTTTGGAACTTTTTTCCAGGCATTTTAAGCAATACTTTTATCGCACGGGTCATTAAAATACCCTAGTCTTGCAAAATCCTTCACATAGTTTATTTAACAGGCAACAACCAGGGATTTTTTTGAGCTACACATTTGGGATATTACCCTATTCTTCCAAAATCCTCCAGTCATACCTTGTGAGGAGGTGTTCGGAACCCCTAAAAGCCGAACCTCAGGAGGTGTTTAAGGGTCCAAATATCTTCTCAGGAGGTGTTTGGACATCTAGGGTTACCTATACTGGGGGAATCTGGAGGAATCAAACAATGCGAAAGGTATGGTGATTTTGAGGGAAATCCCCTATTTAAGTGCACTGTTTGGGTTGGTAATATAATGACCCCCTGTATTGGGGGAGCGATTGGCTGGTCTCTAGGGATGAGGGGTATTTTCCGTTCCGAAATTTCGGAGCGATTTGGAACCTTAGAATCCTCATGTTATAAAAGGTAGGCTCCAAATCGAAAAAAAACATAATTCGCTACAGGCTTCCAAACACCAAACGTGAGGAAGTATTTGGACCCCCAAAAACATAGCATCCAAACACCAAACCTCAGGAGGTATGACTGGAAGCCTAGGGATTCGAAAACCTGAAGAAACGCAGGCTTCTGCGAACGAAGTGCTTGAAAGAATGTCTTGGCAGCATTTTAAGTGTCAGGGGATCTTAGACAAATCTTGGTTTCCGAGGATCTTGTTGTTTCAAAACAACTCGTGCGGCCAAAAAAATTAAAGTTGAACGAAAGGGCTGCACGAGTTGAGGTGAGCAAATGAGCGTTCCGGATGATCATTTTTCCTACTGACGAGCAAAGAGTCGCAACAAGGTGGTGGTTCGCACCAACGGGGTTACCATTTTGCTACTCAGAGTTTTTATGCTCAAATAAATGCAGGCCAGCAGAACTACTCCCCCGAAGTTTAACAGTTCGTCCCTGAAAAGGGAGCATCCCAAATGGAAAGTACTTTTCCAGCCCATCATTTTTCAAGGGTTTCTACTCGCTGTTAATTTTTCAGCGAGTGTAACTGAAAGTAACCCCTTCATTTTTGCCATGGCAGGGGTTGACTCATATTCCTTGGAAGTCACATCTAAGTTTTTTGTCGGACTTTAGGAGATCAAACATGAGGGGGTACAAGGTGGGCCCCTAGCAGTTGTAAGTGTGAGTTACAGCCCCAGTTACCCATTTATAAGGCCATGTACAAGGGTTATACCTCCACTTATAGCTAGTAAGGGTCTACCTTGTATCAAATTGGCTGCCTCTATAAGTCCAATAAACTTGCTACAACCAATGGTGACAAGTGTTGCATCATTTTTCATAGCATATTTTGGGCGGTTCCCCCCACCAGTGGCAAATGAAGGTTTAGAGGAATTTGCTACTAAAAAGGTGGTAATCCTGGTGGTGACTGTTACCAATATTGCCAAGTGTCGGTGTTTTTTTCTCCAAGATACATCGATGAGTTCTTCTTTAGAATGTACCATGGTTTAAGAAGGATAGTCACAGAAGGGTGTGCATAATGTTGGATATGACACATCCTAAACCATCCTAAATCTATTATAATCCCTAAAGGAATGCTAGCACAAAGAAAAATCAGTCTTCCAACCACCATCCTTGATCTTCTCTCTAAGTTTTTAGTCACCGCAGTAGTTGTTATGTAGCTGTTCTGTCACTATTTCCATCA
The DNA here is from genome assembly GCA_000507305.1 of Breviolum minutum Mf 1.05b.01. Classification (NCBI taxonomy): domain Eukaryota; class Dinophyceae; order Suessiales; family Symbiodiniaceae; genus Breviolum; species Breviolum minutum. The sequence continues at coordinate 4,293 of DF241857.1, read as the reverse complement.
CTATGACTCACTAAATTTGTTTAATGCATCATATATGATATTTACACATTGTTCATACAATCTATATATTTTTTTTGATACATACACCCTCCTTTTAGTTAGTATCGCATCGTTTTCCCGAATCACCGAACCTTTGGGAACTTCGTCCAGACCAGGTCGTTGAAGTGACACGCGTGGTGGAAGACCTGGTCCGGAGATCTCAGATACAAACCGCGGGGAGATGGGAGGAGCATGTAATTTCCTGAAAGAAAAACTTAAGGGTTGTTTTCTTGAATCTTACAGAAAAATACTCAAATTCAGTGATTTCCAACAATAACGTACCTCCCCCTCAGAAATAAGGGTTTATACAACAGTAATTTCCTGAAAGGAACCACCAAAATCTTAAAATGGTGGGTGACTTCCGGGGAACCGACCATTTTCTGGTGCAAACTTGCTGTTAGTTTTAGGGTGTTTTCACACCCCTTGAAAATTGACATGGAACATAATCATGAAGGTGAAAGGAAGATTATTTTGCTTTCTTATCATGGGGGATTTGTAGGTTCCATATTAATTTTCCAGGGTGTTTTTGGGCCTTCTTGAATCTTACAAGGAATAATCAAATTGAGATATCTAACTTTTGATCCAATACTTAGTTTAGATTGCAATCCTATATAGGTAGATTTGGTTGTAGTTTAGATTTCGATAGCAATTGAACCTAAGGAATGAACATTTCCTCAAACTTTGTACTTTCAATGATTGAATTATAGAATACTTTCCGAAATTACGACGACTTTTTAACATACTATAAGCTTGGATTTGTTTTTGGGGGTGATTTTTGTACGGATTGTACCATGGGATCACCATTAAACCACCATTTGGGAGAATGTTGCAGGGTTTCTTCGTCCATTCGTCCAAACTCTGCCGGCTCCGGGAAAAATTCTTTCCCAACCAACGGTTGCGTAGTAGTGTGGAAGAATCACGACGGTGTTTGGAAATATGGGATGAATTTCCAGTGAGGAATTACACCCCCGAAGTTTAACATAGCCCCTGAAAAACGATGGTTTGAAGATTACTTTCCTTTTGGGATGGCTTATTTTCAGGGGCTATGTTAAACTTCCAGGGGGTATTGGATATTGAAGCATCCAAGGGGCCCAAGGGTGGGGGTCGAAAAAGTACCTATCTAAAAATTGGAGGTATAAGAATACCTGAATCTTATTTGAAGTAGAAATCTATTTTGACTAATATATACTATATTTTATATATTATATATACTATACGTAAGACAATGTAAATACGTAAGATGTTTCAAACCAACCTTCCAGTAATTCGATGGATAACTTAAGGTCATTGGGACCATGATTTTGCTATCCATCATGTGACATGCATCCAGTCTCTGTGAAGTGTTGCATGATTTTCTTTGAAAGGATTGATTTGTTGCGATTCACCAAACATGTGATGTGCCATGCCATGGCTTTCTCACGTCCTCCACCAAACGTAGAGATGCTCAAATTCTTGATGAGTTTCGACCTCTACAGACGCTGATGGTTTTTATTCACGCCTTTGTTTTAACCAAGATCCAAACAATCCTGAAAAGGGATCCAGCAAAAAGGACAAACATCCACCAAACTAAGCGCATCATTGGTTTTTGTTGGATTTCATCCTTACTATATATACATACAGTAGGTTTAGAGTTTTTGTGCTGTTCTTGTTGTTGTTGTAGTTGTGGTTGTTGCTGTTGTTGTTGTTGTTGTTGTTGTTGTTGTTGCCTTTATACCTTGAACCAAACCCCTTGGTTGTTTCGCATGAAAAAAATCCGCGCCACTCTCGAAACTGCCTGGCAGTTGGTGGTGTTGCCAGTTTTGCCGAACGATATGTTGGGGAGCCCCATGTTTCAACATAAAAAAAAGCATCGGTTGGAAGACGACGTCCAAAAAACAAACAGCTACACACAGAGATATTACACGGGGACGACAACAACAACAACAACAACAACACGAAGGGTGTTTTTTCTTTGGCAATTCTGGGGGGCTGTGGCTCTTTCCCAGTAAACTGAAATAGTGGCAAATGAAGCTTTGAAAGAAATCCCCTACCAAAGATATACCCCCCCTGAAAATTAACAGCAAACGCACCTGAAAATGGATGGTTGGAAGATGATGAAATCTCCTTTGAAGGCCCGGCCCATTTTCAGGTGCAAACTGCTGTCCTGTTTGTTCAAGGGAGTGTACTACGTACTAATCCAGGTAGTGACGAGGATGCATCCTGCATCCAAGGTATACTGGGATGTCAGGGAAGTTAGTAAATGGGATATAACTACCTAATATACCCCATGTATAAGTAGCTTACAAACCCATTTGCAATCCATTGATCCTAACTTCCTGAGACATCCCAGCCGGGTATATTCCTTTTGTTGGGGATTGATTCGATCAGCTTCCAAGTGAGTTTGCGAAGGTCAATAGTAACAGGGCCCCTACCAACGATCGTTATAAATGGAGGGACATGGGACCCCTAAAAATGGCCGAAAATAAGTGGGTTTCACTGCGTTTATAGAGCTTTATCACCCCATTTATAACTAGTAGGGGCCCTCCCTGTAGTAACCCCTGACATGGTTACCCAAGTAATGATGATAGATAGATACCTCGGATTTGGCAAAATTGGGCTGGACAATGGATCGTTGAAAAAAGATGTACTCTAAGTACTATGTATTCTAGAAGTCAATTTTTGCAGAACATTGCGAAGGTTCAAAAGGAATATCTTTTCCAAACCACATACAATATTGGTATCCAATGTGAATATTCACCCGTGGCTGCATAGATTTCCAAAACTCAGTATAGTCATAGCCTCTGCAGATCAGGATTGGAAGAGTTTGGGAATGTTTCACAAGAAAAACTATCAGAAACAGCATCCACAATTTCTTAAAGAATTATGATCATCTACTTGGTTGTCCCAGGAAGTCAGAAAATGGTTAGTAAATGGGTTGCAAGTATTTTTTTCCATTTATAAGAAGGCTATTACATAGCCCCTGAAAATAGGCCATTTGCAAAGTAAATTAGTATTCCAATCATTCATTTTCGGGTGCGAACTATTAGCTTCACGCAGGGTGGTTGTTGGTCTCAAGTGAGAAAACAGTGCATGATAAACTTGGTCTTGCGTTCAGAGACAAATCTTATGATGGAAAAATAAATCGTGGAACTGACGGACGCCAGAAGGATATTAGTTTGAGGTCAAAGTTGTATAACGTTGCACAAGGTTTGATCTTTGCTGTGGAACATGAAAATTCCATCAAAAATTGCATGGGACCTGCCAACCGACCCCTAAGTAAGCTGCTAGAGCTATTATAGATACTCAGATTTAGGGGTCCGTTCAGTGGGTCCCCTTGGAGATTTCTTCAAACAATTGGATATATAATACTCCAAGCATCTACAAGCAGGTGTCAACCGTTCTTACAACAACCTTTTGGTGGGTCATGTCGGGTGAGCAACGTGCATATAGTTCTTCGACGTCGTGTGTTTGGTTCACCAGGATGGTGCATTGACCAATGAGCACTTTGAGCGGGACCAGCCTTCCTTCCTTTGCATTTTGAATCAGCAAGGCAGTAAAACTGCCCCAGCAGTCATCTTCGACTTCTAGAACCAAATGCAACGATTCATCAGCGAGCAAGCCGCCGCGGGCCGCCGCGGCATCCGGTGGACCTACATTCGCAGCTTTGTGTGGCCTGATGAGAAGGCAGAGTTGCAAAACGTGGCTGGCGTTCATCGTGGCATCTTTGTGCGCAAGTTGGAGATGCCGTCCCCAACTACGTGAAGGCCCTGTGATTCAACATGATTTGTTGTATTCGTCCAGATTATTGAAATATGTACTGTACATACATAATGTGTATGTACTATTTACATGTCATGCTGAAGGTTTATACGCCTATCATATTTTTTCATGGCGCAAGATAGATGACATCGTCATATTACCTATCAGCGGTAGGTGTGCATGTATTGCCCAGTTCTCCATGTACTGTACCCTTTGAACTGCCCTCAGCCAACGTCCAGTTTTCACGGTGTTAAGGACACCAGAGGACAAGGACAGTTGGGGAGGGGAGATATCCATGTCTGTTGGAGTTGATCTGATACAACTATTTGGAAATGAGAGATTGAGAATGGACATGTGCTTACATATGCGTTGAGTATTTATATATGTATACATTGTGTGCGCACTGGTGCACGCACTTTTCTGCCCGCAGACGAAGACACATTTCGAAGACACATTTCTGTCAGGGCGGGTACGTGAACGAAGACGCGAAGACACATTTCGAAGACACATTAAACG
>DF241856.1:55000-68804 GCA_000507305.1 Breviolum minutum Mf 1.05b.01 | reverse complement strand
CACCTCAACAGAGGCCAACTTTGTTCGAGTCATTAGAACAAAGGCTCAATCAACCAAGGTTGTTACAAACCATTTTATAGGCATATGTTGTTTTTAATTATATATACTTTACCTTCTTGAAACTTCCGGCACCGCCTCGTGCGGTACTACTGGTTTAATTCTCCCTACACTGCTCACATCCGCAATTACATCGAACATTTCCTTTATTCAACTGTCTTCATTCGACTGTCTTTTATGCTTTCGGGAACGCCATCATCTGGGGGTCACAAGAAACGCCCTTCGCGAAAACAGGTTGGTAATTTTTGGGTTGTGTTCAATTGGACTGAGACGTCACGGCCCTTTCATTTCATGTCATATTTTCCTACCACTATGCTTTGCTCTTTCGGGTACCCACTTGGGGTCTAGTTTTTTTGTTGGAAATCTCTTGAATTCATCAGACTATGGAGGTTTAAAAGAAGCATCCACCCAAGAATTTGTTGAAAACAAACCTGAAGATATGCGAATCTTGTGAGAATTGTCTTTGAGAAAAGGTTTGGTGGTGGTGGTGTTTTGCTACACCTTACGAATCCATTACTTGCGGATGGTAACCTGGTACCCTTAAACCTTTGGCAGCTTGATTTCCTAAAACTGTGAGCATCATGAATCATCTCTGATCATGGGCCGCCAACCTGCGAATACCACCATTGAAGCCGCCATGAGGCGTGTTGTCCCATGACTGATCCTGTTCAGCTGTTGATAAAGATCCCTTTGAGGAAGGTGGTGAAGATAAGGTTATTGAATTATGAAACAGAGCCCGAAAAGGCAACAACATCATGGAAGTACAGGTATATATGTATATATATATATATATATATGTATAGACACATATACATACCAGCAGCCTCCAACTGATGGTGCTTAGTGGGAGCCCTTACCAACCATCAATTTGGGCACCTTTGCCATGTTGGGAAACCAGGTCTTTGCAGCAGCGTGTCAACAGTTGGCCAGTGGCATCACAGCATGCATCGTTGATCCTGAGACTTTGCAACTTGGCGACACCAGGGGACACACCAGAGACACACCAGACACAGCCTGGCTGCCGGGAAATGATCACTGCTTATCTAGGTGGTGGCAACTCAAATATCTTTTATTTTCACCCCCAAAATTGGGGAAGATTCCCAGTTTGATCAATATTTTTCAATTGGGTTGAAACCACCAACCAGTTATTGTTGTTTCGCGGAATCATTTCTTTGGTCATGAAATTCTATTTTCAAAAGGCAAGTCATTCCCAGCTATTCGAATTTTATTTGATGGACCGTAGATACAGTTACCAATGGCTGCCAACCCACCTACCAATGACTGTGTGCATATACAGTACGGTACAGTACCTAGCCACTCGCTACAACGGTGGCAATGAGTACTGCTGCTGCCTTACTACAAACTCCTACTGCTACTACTACTACTACTACTACTACTACTACTACTACTACTGATGTAGTATAGGATAAGTATTAGCCTGTGCAGGATTTTCTTGCAATAACACTATTCACTCCTATTTGAAATTCCTGGAAATTGCTATCAACGATGACTGGTTGGGCCACTTTTTGCCCCTTCAGGAAACCTGTTCCCCGTGGCCTTGTGGGTGAACTTTACGTTGGAGGGGTGGGGTCAACCGCGGGGCTGGCGGTTGGGGGAGACAGATGGATTTCCCTGCAGCTACAGTTGGAAGGGAATCATCAGAAAGATGGGTTTCAAAGTTTCTCAACAAAATACTCAGTGAAACCACGGGGGGGGGGGAAGTTTGAAAATATATATCTTCATCATTGATTTCCTTTGTAAAGAAACAGAGGCAAATGGGACCAAAAGTGGACGTTATTCATGTTCTGTTGCCAAGAAACATTTATATGGGTGTTTCCAAAAATAGGGGGTACCCCAAAATGGATGGTGAAAATAATGGAAAACCCTATGAAAAAATGGATGATTTGGGGGGAAAACCCACTATTTTCGAAAACATCCATATAGATTTTTTCCTCCCAGATTTTCATGGATTTTGTTTGTCATTTGAGGTCTCCTTTGGACTTACCTGGCTACCTCACCCTTTTTTGAGGTCGACGAATGTCCCAGTGATCCTCCCAAAATGATCCGAATTTTCAGCCTTTAGGAATTGTTGTGTAGGTCCTGTCGGAACCAAAGATATCAAGTGAAAAAACCACCGATTCTTCTTTGGGTTGGTTATATAATTTTATAGGGATTATGCAATCAATACTTGAGAAATTGAAATTTGCTATTGTATTGACTTCAACCACAACTTCATGGAACGTCATGGGACGTTTATATTTTGGTTGGCTCGGCTCAGTCGTTCGTAAATGCTTCGCACCGTCGCGCCAGGTGGTGTTGTCCTATGGTTACTATGGCAATAGCGACATCACCGCGGCCAAGTTTTCACCGGGCGTGAATCCAGAGATGGTCCGGGGCCCCACCTGCACAGACGACGGATGGGAAGGTTGAAAAGGTTGAAGGTAACAACTTTTCTGGTTGGTGGTTTCAATGATTTATTAATGTTCACCCCGAAATTTGGGGGGAAGATGAACCCATTTTGATGATCATATTTTTCAAAGGGGTTGGTTCAACCACCAACTAGTTTTGCTTGGGGGGATTTTTTTGTTGAGGTGAAAAAAAGGCTCAGGCTGAGCACCCAAAGGATTTGGTCACTCACCCTAAAAAACCCGAAAAAAATTATACCAGCATAGACCCCAGATAGCAAAAAACAATTTTGGGGTTATCAATGTAGAGGAAAATGCCCCCCTGCAATGGCACCCAGCAATGGCACCACGTCCACTCCCCCAAAGTTGGTCACCGTACCCCCCAGCTACAATGGCACCCTGCAATGGCACCACGTCCACTCCCCCAAAGTTGGCCGTCACCCTCCCCAACCATGGCACACTACAAGGGCACCCTCCAATGGCACCCAGCAATGGCACCAGGTCCCTGCGATGGCACCCTGATGCCACGTCCAATCCGCCAAAGTGGTTCGTCGCCCTCACCCCCTAGTGGAAGTAAGAACCCTTATAGCTATCGCTATCTCGGGAACTATATGTTTAGACTCTAGACCTCTCTTGCAGGGGAACTAATGAACCCACTGTTTTCTTTTGTTGAAGAAGAGAGGGGTTTCTCACATCCCCATTTTTGTCGCAGGATTTTGGAAAGAAAGGGGAAGTTAACGGTGTTTTTGTTGCGCATTCGGAGTCATTCCGAGCATGTTGGATGTGGTTTTTCACGGGGCATTGCCGTCGAGCATGCTTCCCTGGTGCTTTGTGGTTGTGGGAAAAATCCTGGTTTTCGATGCAATTCTGTAGGATTCCAAAGCAAGTGCCAGACCACCATGACTTGAATCGTCAAGTCAACAAAACGTACTTCACACACAGTTTTTTCCTCCCAATTTTGTTGGTTCAAATGATGATTTTTCTTTTGATATGTTGGGGATATCTTTGGTTTCCTTAGGGTGTAAGTGTAAAGACTCCACGTCACCAAACAAAAATCAACTTGGCGAAACAAGATCCAGTTTTTTCCGATGAAATCTTGGGATGCTCCCCGCATCGTGAAGCTCGGGGATCCGGACCAACAAAAACCTTCATTTGCCACGAGCCTCCCTGGGGAGTTTTTTTTTTTGCATCCCAAGTTACACCCCTCCCGAAATTTGACGAATAGATACCGCAATTAAATGATGGGTTCCTTGGGAGACGTATATCTCCGTAGACTTTGGTATCAAAAGTGATGTCTTTTTTGATTTTTGGTGGGTCAAGACTCCAGCACTTGAGGCAGCTCTTGCCGATGGAAAGTGGAAATGGTACAAGACAGGACTACAAATTTACCATATGGATGTGGAAGTCGAACTTGTCATCCTACAAAAACCATCAATTTTTTTTGTTCAAAAGGGTTGGGTTAAAAAGATGGGAGGGGAGAAAATGCTTGTGCAGATCTTGTGTCAGGAATTTTGGGGCGTGAAATGTGGCACCGGTGCAGCTGTTCTTCGTTCCCTTTCAGGAGATGCGGCCCGCTTCGTGGGACAGCCACCGGTGCTGGAAATCCGTGGACGCATCGATAGCACCGTGAAGATTCGTGGCTTTAAGGTGCCGGTGGACTGGAAGCCACTTTGGTGGCTTGGATTTTTGTGGTTGGTGTCGTTGTGTTTTTTTTGTCGGGTGCTTAGAAAATTAGGTCATGATGTTTCATGAAGAAATCAACCACTTTGTTCACTGTGGCTTGTTCGGATGAAAGTTGATGGAAATTGAAATGCTACTTGTGTTTCAGGTTTCGGGTGTTTTTTTCTATGTTGTGTATTGGATGCTTGAAAATTGCACTTTTTAACACCGTTTTAGATAATTATTCATTGGGATTTTGCCGGGGATTTGCCATAATGGGAACTCACTGAAAACGCGTCGAAGCAGAGCGTTTCGGATGTCGTACGCATAACTAAGACCAACAAAAACGGCAACAGTTGGACAGCAGAAAATCAAGGGAGGTTTCCCGGTCGGTGGGAGCATTTCGGTGGGTGAAAATCACCCTTGCGTCTGTCTTGGTTGATGAAGAATGCCAGTAACCTCCATTGAAAACTGGCAGATTTGCAAAGAGCGAACAGGAGACCATTGACAGTAGCTGAGCTGCGGGCCATTGGAAAATTCAGTTGTCGGTTTTTATCTTCAGCAATCGCTTCAAAACCCCCATTTTTCTTCGAGTTTTGTAGGGTTTTGTAGCTTGACTTTTCAGCAACCTGTTGAAACAGGAGAGTGGTTGCCTTTCCGTGGAAGTGGTTCATTCTTGGAACGCTTACGCTCACTCGGAATCAATCAATCTTCCGTTTTTTTTGGGGAACTGTGAGGGTCCCCAAAACCCAATTTCGAAAACACTAAGAACATACCACACAGATCCACAATCAGATGGAACAAATGCAATGCCAACAAAAACCCATTCAAGAACCACACCGAACAAAATACCAACAGATGCAGTTGTTGGCCCCCCAAAATCAACTACCATTGTGAAGGTAGGCATTCCTGTGGTGGAGGGCGCCATTGCGCAGATTTCTGGTGTGGCGCTTTGTGCTGTGGTGCCTGTTTATGAGGCAGGAAATCTGTGAGATAACAGCCTGGTGCACATGTGTGGCAGAGAAGAAAAAATGGAAAGACCCACATGCATGAAATCAAACAAGTTATGATTGATTGCATTAAGGTACAATTATATGATTCATATGACTGAATGACTTGTACCCTGAGTGCTGGTGGTGCATTTCGTCAATTCTGAGAAGTTGGGAGGTGGCTGCTCAGTGGGCTGTAAAGAACGCCTCAGTTTCGAGGTTGATGGAATTGATTAACCTGTAGGGACTGACATGAAGATTTATATAGTGAATCATCGAAGTGAATGATTTATGCCATTACTGAACTCATCAGTTACTTTTGAAAACACCATATAGATGAATAAATGAATCCGTCAATAAAAGAAAATGATACCTTGGGTCACATTTCCCAGTACTAGTCACCACCAAGACAAATTTCCGTGTATTTTTCGCGGGCTTCAAGCGAAACCTTTATTTGCCACTATTGCTGGGAAGGTGACAACCCAAATGATGCCATACTGTTTGATGAGAGTTTCTCTCCTCCACTTGCATGGTGAAATAATGTGATACAACTCTTCTCCCCTCGGTAAACCGCTGCTTCGTCTTTGGAGTTTGAGCCAATTTTTCCGGAAAAAAACCGTTCTGGGCGCAGGAAGTTTTATCAAGAAACTGTTATATATATATATATATAACAGAAGAGATTCAGCGTATCCCCCGTATTTACAGGGATTTTATCTACTTTTTTTAATACATCCTTTCGGTGGTTCGTTTTTCTCGATGTCTGAGGTATCCAACAGTACAAGAGCGATTTTGGATAGTCTCAGGAGCGATATTTTGGAGCGATTTTTCCTCCCTAAGTGGCCTGAGACAATCTTACGCAACTCTTCAATACACCTGAGAAAAAACAAACACTGGGTGGTGGTTTCAAACATTCCTTATTTTCACCCCTACCTGGGAAAAATGATTGCATTTGACGATCATATTTTTCAAATGGGTTGGAAAAAAACCACCATCTAGAAAAAGGTGAAGAAGAAAAATCTAAACTTCGGGTGGGGTGAAGTTTCTCAACTGGTTCCAGCTTCACCATATTCCAGCTTCACCCATTTTCGGGTGAATGACTGAACCGGTCTCACACGTCTCGGGCCAGACGCCAACCTCGGTGGACAGTTTGCTGTGTTTTGTGAAGCCACAGGACGTGGGGGTGTTTTCAACGGAACCCAGCGGTTCACGGGGGGATGGGTGGTTTAATTGGGGCTTGGTGGATTTGCGACGGGGGAAAAAAAAAGATGCGAAACTTTTTTCTTTGGAAGTACATTCCCCAAAACTAACATGTCCCCTGAAAATTGATGGTTGGCAGATGTATTTCCTATTGAAATAGTCCCTTTTTAGGGGACATGTTAGTTTCCCAGGGCGCTAAGTATGAAGATGATCATTTCAGAAAATCTCATTCCTCCCAAAATGGATTTTCATCCAAATATTCCTTTTCCGGACCCAAGTCTGGAACACTCCAACAAAGTTGGGAGTTTCACTGCATGTTTAGAGTGAGTTAAGCCCTTCCCGACATCCTATGTCTCAGTGGTTAAAACACGAGTGTTTTGTTGGGTCCAGTTCTTTCTCCCGGTGAATTTTCCTCTTTCAACAGTTTTCCGGAATTTTTATGAGGTTTTCTGAGAACTAGTGATTATGAACCATCATTGTCCCTTAATTCGACCGGCTATAAGGGCCTTCTATTTGAAGGAGGGGGGTGGTGTCAGGGGGTATCCTTAAATTCCCATGAAGTTTTTTGATTTTTCCCCAGGATGATGTGCAATATGACGAGTTGATCCAACGCATCAAGAAGGAGGCCGGACTGACTCTTTTTTTAATATTTTTTCTTTTTGAGTCACAAATATTCCTTACTACACCCCCGAAAAAAACGAACGAACATGGTTCACCCTGAAAAATGATGTCCAAGTTCTGTATCTCCTTTCCCAGGGTTCCATTCTTCGGAAACCCAGCCCTTAGTTTTCAGCGGGTCTTTTTTTGGCGGCTTTCTGTGGAGTTGATCTTGCCATGTTTGCTGCTAAACTCGGTGGCCCATTTTTTTCGGTGGTGTGGTTAGTTGAGTTGCTGGATTTTAGGGATTTTTACTTTGAAGTGATGATGATTTTGGAGGATAGTGGGGCAGAAGCAGAAAACCAACAAACTTCATCAAGCAACCAGCTGATATATTGTGCTAATGTACAATGGCTTAATGTTTGTATCTACGACTGTAGGAATTGTAAGCTAAGCAACAATATCTAATGTCCAGAACAGGATGCCTTGGAGGAGGTGTGCAAAAAATACACACCTCCTACTCATGGACTAGATATTTGAATCGAACAGATTCAATTCAGATTCAGTTGACAGAGAAAGGGCTAAGAGAATATCAAGGGTTAAGAGAAAAAACTTATTGACAGCAAATCTTTGGTACTCACTTATACCCTTAGCCCCTTAAATTCACCTAAATTTGGCCGAGTGACCGACATATGATTTGTGCCTATCCGTAATGCTCTCAGTGGTTGCTCTATGTTTTTTTTTGCTCCAGGCTCGCTTCAAGAAAAGATAATCAACGTCCAAACCGTGCAAAGTTCGTCCTACCACAACTGGGTTGGCCAGGCGGTGAAAGAAATTCCTCGCTGGATGATGTGGGGATGCCCAAGCAAATTGATTGATGCGCAGGCTTTCAACTGGTGATCTGAAACATTGTCTTTTGAGAAGTGTTGCTTCTTTCTAGTGCTATCATCATCATCATCATCATCATCATCATCATCATCATCATCATCATCATCATCATCATCATCATCATCATCATCATCCTCGTCGTCACAGGGTGCCCTTTGGTTTCCCACGATTGAGGCCCAGTTATTTTCGACCGCTGCCAGCGGATTGCTTCATGGGAGGAGAGGCCCGCAAGCTCAATCGCCGCAGGCGCCATGGAAACACGACGGTTGTTTCATGCGTTGTCCACGGCGTTTGCGGGGTCCCAAAACGAAGAGATCTCTTTGGATATAGAGATGGATGTTTCCGAAAATAGTGGGTTTCCCCCCCTAATCATCCATTTTAATAAGGTTTTCCATTATTTTCACCATCCATTTTGGGGGTAAAATCCCCCTATTTTTTTCGAAACATCCATTATGTCTTCACCAACAAACCTTGTCAATTTTTTTTGGAGTCATTTTGGAGTCAAGCAACTTGTCATGTGAATCAACTGCTATGTTTTTGGCCGAGCTTTTCCAAGGCTGGCAGAGATGGCCGATTTGAAGGTCTTGAAGGTCCGTGGTTTCGGGGGGGTACCCGAGAAAGTGATGGAAGACAAGACTTTTGAACTTAGAAATTTCCAATCGTGATGGATGTTTTTTTTATTTTTTTTTGGAAAAATATGGCAGATTTTTACCATTTGCACCGATTTTTTGTTGTTGGTCACGGGGGTAGGGCAAAAAAACCCTCCCTAAAATTTGTAAAACCACCAACAGTTCGCCCCTCTGAAAGATGATGGTGGGACGGTAGCACCAGTTTCCTTTTCGGTTTTGGTAGCTTTTGCTGTTAAACTTCCAGGTTTGTAATGGTTTTGTAACTAGGACACTATGATCCTAGAGAATAGGTTTTTTTCGGCCCTACTGGTGCACTCGGCCGGTGTAAGCCTTTGAAAGACAAAGATCCCCTATGTTTGGTGAGCTACAGGACCTAAGCATTGATATTTCCAGTCAGGGATTCCGCCGGAAACAAAGCCCAGCAATGAATTTGGGCAGATGTTCTTCCCGAGCGTTCAGAAGATCCAATGGGGTGTTACTGGAAAAAATTACACCACAAAAAACAAACATTAAAACTAAAAAAGGGACCATTTCAACAGGAGACTAGTCTTCCCAACTGCTATTTTCAGGGGACATTTGAGTTCTCAGGGGAGTAGTTTTTTTTGTTGACTTTCTCCCCGCAAATCAGGGAGGGGAAATCCAAAACCCCAAAAGCTGGTTTTGCCAGGAGGGCCAACTGGCCAATTCGCAGCCAAGCCCACTGCCACGGCCACCGAAAATGGCCACTCGGCAAGATTGGATTTGTAGGGCTTCCAACACCAAAATCCTGTTTTCATGAGGAAAAGCCAGTTTTGTTGCCCCGAAACAACACGTGTGTGTTCTTTACAGTGAATACTTCGCTGGTCGTTGGCTTTGGCTATGGGGAATGTGGGGTGTGGTTGTGGTGTTTCTGGTCGTAAAACCATTGGGTTTTGAGAGATGGTAGTGTAGGATTTTTTTGGAACATCTTTCCGAATATCACGAAATGACCTGAATTTTTTTTGGGGGGTAAAGGAATCTATACACCCTGCAGTTTAATATAGCCCTTGGACCTTTTCCAACCACCATTTTTTTGGGGCGAACTGTTTATCTTCAGGTGTGTGGTACTTTTTGATGCTTACTGAGGTTAGACTCTGTCTGGGGTGTATGATGGATGATGGCGAATGACTCTTGGGTACTCTTCCAGTATCTTTCCCATTGATTTAACACCGTGAAGGATGATGTGACAGGTTTCCGATGGGTTTCCCCGCAAAACATGGTGAATTCCCGCATTTCCCCTGGCGATTGTGGGGGGATTTTCCGTTTCGTTGGTGATGATGATGATGATGATGATGATGATGATGATGAAGAACATTATATAGTTATGCTGTCACAACCATCTAGCACCTGTTCAATCGATGTTCTCGTTTCCTTGTCATTTTTTTAAAAATCACTTCCAACACTAGGGCCATCTCCAGTTGAAACGCAGCGCAGCAGGAAGAGACTGGGGTGCACGGTGTGGTGAAGGCCGTTTGGGCCAAGGTGCCTCTCTTGTGTCTACTGGATCCCTAGCAGTTCTACCCTGCAGTGTATGGGGCTTGCTGTCTGTTAAAACATCCTTGAATTTCCCTCCGAAAAACAGGAATCCTTCCTGGATTGGATGGTGGGGTTTCTACATATTTGGATGATGGCAGATGGGGGGTGAGGAGGGGAAACCAAATTATATGAGTCTAGTGTTCCTTTTACGACCAAAAAGTCATGTGTTCCTTTTTTCGCAGTCGGATCCCCCAAAATGACATCTTCGCGCAAACCCCTGCAATTCATCGCCGCTTGGCGATGTTACGATGTTGTTTTGCCCACCCATAGGATGATGAATCTTTGGCATCGTAGAAATTTCCGGTGTTGGAATCCTTCACGGATGGGGGGCATCTCTCGCGGGGTATCAGCAAACAAAAGACGGGCGAATGGTTAAATGGGAACAAGAAAGTATAAAAAGATCCATCATCAATGAACGGATGCCTTTCCTTAATTAAACATTTTCCAAAATTTGTCGGGGTTGTTCCATGTTGGGAAGATACTGGCAAAGGGGTAGAAAGCTAAACTGTTTTTTGAAAAAAGTCCATCAGTTTTTCAACTTTTAGCCTTTCAGGTTTGTTTGACTTACGTTTTTTGTTTAATGTTGCCTCATTTATTCAGAAGCTGGAAACTTGTTTGTTCGTTTTTCTAAATCACTCCAGAACCATCGATCTTCCGGAAGATTTTTGTTTTGCGGATTTCCTGGATGAGTTGCAAACCGGTTGCAGAAAACCATCCCTGCAGGGTGTGCCTATCCTAAGACCTGCTAGCTAAGAGTTGGGGTTTTCAGGGTTTCCCAACACGTCGACCTTAAGGATTGAGGTTGCCATGGTCGAAAAACTACCACTTCAACTTCAACCAAAAATCTGGCATCCCAGGAACAATCTATCAACCAAATGGTTAATCGGTAAGAAATCTTGGTGCTTTCCGGCAATTGCACGGCATTTCATTTTGTTTTGAAAGAAATCTTGTACTCACAGGTGGTGTGTTTCCTCGGATGATTCTCTACCAAGCTTGCGCAACGAAGATAACGTTGGAAAGCGACACAAAGTTGAAAATTTGAAAAGTTGGGCGAAATATGTTTTTTTGAGGGTAAGAGCACCAGGAAAAAAATGAAAACAAAGTCTGCTTATTTGGTGCTTTGTCTCGGAGGTGGTTGATCATTCAGCTATTCAGCTTACTTGGTGGGTTGGGGTCCGGGCAATCAGGAATCCTGAGATTGTCCCGTATGAAAGGGGCGAATCTTTGGGTGAATTTTTCCTACCTTCTGTCAAAAAAAGGGGATGGTGACTTCTACTTCACCCCTTTTGTGATTTCAAATCCTCATCACTTGTCCCTGGCAATTCTGCTGGTAGCCTGGTTGTTGGTGACCTCCAACGATCGGGGATACAAAAGTTCGTGGCTTGAATCACTTGGTCACCAGTCTTTCATGAGATCTAATTGATGGACTTTTAAAATGTGTCTTTTGAAAAAAAACACTATGGCTGCAGGCAGCATCTTCAATTTTCACTTGCTAAGCATTTTTTGGAAAGTTGCTTTGCTTGACTATCTCCATAAACATCAGGTGTTCAGCCTTTCTTTGGACATGGTGGATCCCGAGGATCCGGGTTTTGGTGGAGTTTCGGGAACCTCCAGATGGATTTGCCAGGATTTGGACCTGGTTCAGATGGGGGATTTTCATCATCCAAGCACAACAACAAGGGTCGAATCAAAGGATTGTTGGAAGGTATAAAGTACCAACCTACAGTTGATGGACAAAATCCTGCACCACCAAGGATGATGATTATCCCATTATTTATAGGGTTTTATATAACCATCCCAGGTGGTGCGATTTCTTCCATCAACAGTATCAACTGGTTGGAGTTCTCTTCACCAGTTCAACAGTAGCGAAACGGAGGGCGTTTTTCAAGCAATTTGAGGTAAGGGATGGAAAGTCAAGTCTGCTGTTCGTCTGATTTCCTCCAGCGAATTGGACCGCTTCGGAAAAACACAAATCGTTTTTTTAGCAGCACAGGTATATATAGTCCGTTTTTTTTTTTTTAATCCCAAAGCAGGGTTGACTTACTTCTGTCACTTAGGAATCCGCTGTCAGGTCTTGGAAGATTTTGTATGTTTCCCAAACCAGTTGGAATTTTTCCGGTTTTCTCCACTCTTCCAACATATCCAGGAGAATTTCTTCGACTTGGGAGGGCATTCAGCTTTGGCTGCCAAGATGGCAACGGAGTTGTCTGGGGAGTACAGCCTTCCGGTGACGGTTTCTTGGTGGGTCCGGTGGCAGGGGGTCCGGTGGGGAGAGGTAGACGTTTTAACAGCGAGAAACTTCCCCTGAAGTTTTTAACAGCGAGTTTTCCCCTGAAGTTTGGGGACCGAAACCCAAAAGGAAGGGATCCACTCTTCCGACCATCACTTTTGTAAGGGGCGAACCTGTTATTTTTTCAGGGAGTAGTAGATATACCTGAACTGAAAACTCACATTTTTCTCTCCTACGGTGGTTGGGAAGATGATTTTCCTTTTCCAAAAGGTGGGATATGTTAGTTTCCAGGAAGTTATACTCCTGCTTGCAGTATACAGTATACAGATAGTATACAGTATAACTCAGTATAACAAAAATTATGGATAAGAATCTCAAGGTATATACATAACAATTGGGGCTTTCCGATGTTTTTTGCCGACCAAGTCGTCCCCCATCTCTTCCCTCACGTCCTTCGCGCCAAAGACCTGCTGGACCAACCCAACCTTGGAGCCAAAGAGTCTGAATCGACGAAAAAATCACAGTTTATCCAGACTAATATCAGGGATTGCTTTAAAAAATCCCTTTATTGAAATGTTTTAAGCATTATATAATTACTCTAAAAGTGGCTTATATAAAACTGATGGGTAATCCAACTTCCCAGCTGTTTTTGTGATGAGGGTTCCCGTTGGAAAATGCACCTTGCAAACCCCTCAATACACATCCTTCTGTCTGAAATTCTCAAGGTTCAAGGGCAACCCCCACTTTTTCTCACTCCAGATAACTTTGAGTGCAATGTCAGCTACCCACTGGATGGGGGGAAAGCTCTATTTATACCCTAAAAATTGATTGATATGGGACCGGTCCCACATCAAAACCCGTTGGAGCGGAGGTGATTAAACTATCCACATTGGGTTCAGACTTAATCTCCAATGATGAATTCAGGACTCATGACCCTTCTTCAAAAAAACTCAGGTTCTGGATATCTACAGCCATTCCACCTTGCAGGCAGGAAAACTATGTGTTTTGAATGGTTGCCATGTTGTGTTTCGAGCCAATATGATTGGGTGAACCAGGTGTTGTAGATACATCTTTTTTGGGCAATGGCTGCTACTGTTGTTGTTCTCGCGGGGCCCCGATGTTATTGTCGGAATTCAACTTCGCAAAAAAGAAGAATGGAACTCTGTGAGATTGGTTAGAAGAAACAAATCTTTCTTTTGCACAAACACGTTGTGTCAACGGGATGTGATTATTTTTCTTTGTTGTTCGCCTGTAGTGTCTCAATATATACCACAATGGCCGCCATGGGAACCATTGCATTTTACCTTTCCACCTCGTTAGATGATTTTCCACCTGACGATGTTCGATTTTTTTTGCCAGCCTTCGGTGAGAAGGCACTGTGCGATTTCGTGGAGTCCAAGGTTGAGTTGGAAACAGGTACGAGATCACCATGGTTTTTTGCAGCCTGCGTAGCCAGTGGTATGACGGGGATCGTTAAATTACCCCATTTTTTGAGGAGATCAAAACAAATGGTAGAAAGTTTGGTAATCACGAGGGATTTGCATGGATTTTTTCGAACAGATAATTACCTCTGCTAAATCGAACAATTTGGAGCCGGAA
>DF241856.1:0-50000 GCA_000507305.1 Breviolum minutum Mf 1.05b.01 | reverse complement strand
TCAGGAAACAATCTACCCCTGATAAAGCCACCCAAAAAGGCCCTGGGCTTGCGGGCGTTTCCCCCTGCAATTTTATGAGCTCGCGCGCCAACAGCTAAAAACCCTTACCGGACGGATTTTCCTTGGGCTTCCCCCCCAGAATTTCGTTCCGGTGCGGGCGGGCTTTTTCGGAATCCACAGGAAAAGGCGTTCCAGAAACCACTTTGGGACACAAGGACTTCGTGTCAGGGGAAGCCCAGAGGATGTGCAACTCGGGAGATAGTGGGAGATTCACCTACCTGCAAGGGTTCAGTTCGGGTTATCCAAAATAGGCCACCCTAAATGCCCTTAAAGGATACCCCCCAAATGATATTTAAACTGTGTATACATATACTATACTATACACAACTGGGGGTTTATCAATGGTCCTTCGGGGTAGCACTATTTGGGATATCACCCAAATGGATTTCTCTTCATCATCACTTTTTCAATGTAAAAGTCTACCATCACCAGTATCATCAACGGTATATCAATACTACTTCCCTGGATCCCTGGTGTTGGATGATTTCTTGTCATCAACAGGTATCACTACTCTTCCAACTGTAAACCCCAACATAGTAGTTTTGTTCAACTAACTCAAAGGAAACTATTTACTGAAGAGCTACCATCATCACTACCCCGCTAGAACTACTCAACAGGACGAAAAAATTCAAGCTTATTAAGGCCCTGTTGATCGACTGACAGACTCAACCTTTAGCCATGAAGAATCCTCCCAAATCGATAGGCCTAAAAGCTTACACCGAAAGCAACAAAAATCAAAGGGTAAACACTCATTTGCTCTTCCCCACTGAGCAATGGAAAAGTCCTTGCTTGTTTGAGTGGTATTTTAGGGGGTATGTAAAATATACACAAGCTATATACCCAAGTATATTTAATTGTAATAAAACACCATAAGGATTTAATAAGGATCTCGTGATCAACCATCCAGGATAATGGAACGTATAATGAGTTGTTTTTGCCTTCTTCAAATTTCAAGCCTTGTTTTCTTTAGGCCCGCTGCCTACATGATCAACGACGCCGACCATTTCGACAACGTCTTTTTCGGCATCGGCCGTCACGAGGTGTGGAGAACAACAGTGGGTCAAACAATCTCGACTTACCCTCCCTAAAGCTAACATAGCTCCTAAAAATGGATGGTTTCCAATAGGAATCTCCTTTCCCAGGGGTCAATTTTCAAGTGACTATGTTAGTTTCAGGGAGGGTAACTGATTGGAAAAAAACCCTGCAAACCATCACTTCTCCCGTTAAAACTGGTCCCATGTCACTCTACTTTTTTGTTAAAAGTAGCAGACATTTTTCTTTGTTGCCTTTTTAAATGGAGAATGAGAAACAAAACACACGTCACCAAGATTCACTTGTTTTTCCTGCATGAGATGGGATTCAGCGCGTTTTTTAGTTTGTCTGCAAAAACCTCAAACTTGGCTTCATTTTTTGCTCGCTGAGGATTGGTTCCTTTCAGATTCAGGTTTTTTTTTCATTTTTTTTTCAAAAGCAAGAGGAGACGGGAGCAACAAGCTACTGCAATCATGTTACAGCTGGAAAAGAAATCGAGAACGGCTGGAAGGTTCTCCATGATGTGTAGAATTGCCATTTTTTTGATTGCAAAAGTCTCCAGTTTCAAGTTGCCTAACATCACTGGATGCAGTATGTGAAAACTTGAACGCACACACTTTGTGGCTTTATGAAGGGTGAAAAGACATGAAAAGACTATAGGAGAACTTGATTGATGCGTTGAACTCAACCAAGAAGTGCCATGCTTGCTTCCTCTTGCAGGCGTCCATGATGGATCCACAGTTCGGGGGCCTTGAAGACGTAGCAGTGAGAAGTCGATTCCTTTCATAGCCAACTCAACAGCCGAGATGATCCGTGGTTTGGGGCCAGATGATCCCATGGCATTCAACGTCTTCCAAAGATTTCAGGATTTTATTCAGACTGGAACTCTTTGGAAGAAATAGGATCCTAACACAAAAAGGAGGTTATATGAGCCACAAGTTGGGAAATGAAAGTCTCGACTGGGCATCAGATCTTCAGAAAGACTTGGATTGAAACTCGTGAAATTGCTCGTTGGGGATGTTCGTACTTCCACATGAAGTTGTCTTGACAAATTCCCTATGCAAGTGTCAGAATGCATAGTTGATGTTGTCGATCCTACTCCAAAAGTGATGGCTCGTCAGTAGGAGAGATCAGCAATTAGGTCCCTGCTATGAATGAATTCTTAGCTTGAAAAACCTATCTCTAGATATATTCTTACTAAAGTGGGTTCCTCACCCACCCTTGATCACAATCACCAACCCGCAAGGAATCATTGAAGCAAATTCACAACCAAAAACCTAGTGTAGGGCAGGGTTGCGACATGTCCCCAAATAGGGGGTCTTAGACATCACCATCAGGGGCTTTAAATGATGTTAATCATTTTTTTTGCGATGTTTCAGTGGGGACATAAACCTCTCAAACCCTACAGGGTCTATTCCTTTTATATTTGCCCTTCAAGGGGTCATAATTACCACACTACAAAAAATAGTTAGCCATTGGTCTCCAGTTGAGCAGCGACCAACATCCTACTTCTTTCGTTCTTTTTGCTTGAACAACTACCTGTACCTAACTACCCCAGTAATTTCATGGGAATCTAAGGGTACCCCCCCAAAGCCAACCCCACAAGAAATAAGAACCTAATAAGGACTTATTAAGGGAAATCAATGGTTAATAGTCCCTTAATAAGACCTTATTTCTTGGGGGGGGTAGCATTGGGGGGGTACCCTTAGATTCCCATGATAATTGTGGGAAGGATTTCCAATCAGATTCATAAGTCCAAAATTTCCCAAATCCCAGAGGTGCTACATCTCCAGGATCAACTAACAAACACATCGCTTTACTGTGGAAAATCCACCTTTGTTTGATGCGATTTGTTGGCTTCCCCTGAGGCACAGGGTATTCATCGAGGAGGCCTGGGCAGCCATGGAAAATGCCGCCCTGCCGTTAGGGGATCCCGGGGGGGTTTCGGTGGAGTTGAGGTCCGGGTGTCAAAAAATGTGGCGCAAGCTGGCGTTTTTGCAACAAAAAATCCACCAAAACATATATGGTTGTTTCCTAAAAATCGTGGTATGTACCCCCAAATCTCCAGCCCAAAATGGTCATTTTTAGTAGGAAAACCCAATAGTTGTTGGGGAAACCCACCATTTTAGGAAATCCCCATATGTAAAAGTTTGGATGAGAACCGGCTTGGCCCTTTGGAGAACACAGGAACTTTTCCACCTCAACCTGGGTGATGTTGTGCAATTTTCCATGGAAGAAAGTGGAACCCCCCCAAATAGACATATATTTGAAAGGAGTATACAAAACCAACACTCGTTTTGCGGGATGTAAACTTTAGCCCCTAAGGAACCTCGGAGATTTTCTATGAATCAATTTTGAATTGAACCAAAACAACATTTCCCCCTAAACCTACTTGGGAAGTGATCAGAATCAGCATGTCCTCGGATGGAAAGAATCTGAAAGGATCAATGGCCATGGGAGCACTAATCTAGGTGGTGGTTTCAAATATTTTTTATTTTCATCCCTACCTGGGGAAGTGATCCAATTTTAGACTGATATTTTTCAAAGGGGTTGAAACCACCAACTAGTAATTCTTTCTTTTGTTCACCGAAATGAATTTGTGTTTTAACCATTCGTAAATCGTTAGGAGTTAGAAATTCTTCCTGGGGATTTTTTTCACCTTTCCAATGCATAGTTTTTTTGTGGTAAAAAAACTGGGGATGTTCCAAGACATCCCAGCCTGACATTTTACCTCCGGCTACCCATGGGACACTGAGTCCGAAAACGAGTGCCTTAGCAGAGCACGTGGTGGGCGTTTTTGCTGCGGCGGGCATTGATGGCGCGGGAGCTGAGTCCAGCAACGGAAACTTGTGAAAAGGGGGGATGGGTTGGCGTTTTTGTTTGTCTTGTTCTTTTTGATGATCACCAGTTATATATGAAATATGATATATATATATATATGTGTATATACACACATATATATATATATATATATACAAACTTAGATATATGGGAAACTTAACTTCCCTGCATTCAACAAAACAGTGGTTTTGCTAAACTGAAGGGATTTCTGAAGTATCCGATGACTGTTTTTTTTGTTTCTGCTTTTCGATGGTGAGCTTCAACACCGTCAGTGAGATTTTTCATGCAGCGTGTTTTTCAGGTTACTTGGTACATCATTTGGATGGACAATCGCTGAAGGTCAGAAAGTTTTCCGAGGGGAGAGGCTCTTGATGGAAGTTTGGTGGAATCATGGGAAGTTTTAAGGGGTCCACCCTTCCAATACCACTTGTGCGAGGAAATGGCCAGTCTTCTGAAGGGGGTTATTAACCATCATTATCCCTTAATAGCCCCTTAATAAGGCTGGCTATTTCCTGGGGGGGTGGGCCTGTAAACATTCCCATGATGGAAGCATTTGAAGTCAGGAGTTTTGACGTTGTTGCTGCATACTCATTTGATGATTTTTAGATGTTCAACCCTGGTTCACAGTGGGAAAATTGAAATAATCACTATTTTTCCTAGGGGCCAAGAAATATGAAACCTTCATAATCCACTGTGAACGAATTGTTTTGACAGGACCCAACATAAGTACTATGATTCTGATTATGATTGAGTAAAAAGTTGGACATTTACTAGGTGGTGGTTTCAAAAATCTTTAATTTCATCCCTATTATATACACTCCGGTAAACTAACATAGCACTGAACAATGGACCCGGATGGAAGATGTATTTCAATATAGAACGGGTGGAGATATTCCAGCCAGCTATGTTAGTTTACCAGAGGATAATGGGTTGAAACCACCAACTAGTTTAATAAGGGACCCCTAAGATTTACCAAAAATAACACCTCGATGGTCCATTTTAGAGGCCTGTAACCTCGGATTCCAGGGAACAAAAGATGCATGACCGGCATTTGGCCTTCTGTTTTTTTACCAAAGTCGTGAGTTCAAAAAAGGGGTTCCAACTAAAAAGGAGCAAAAACACACGTCATTTGTACCAGGGAGTTGAAAAGAAACATACATCACTGAATATTTGATAGATCTACCAGAACTGCATGGTTGGAATTACGAATCAAGACGGACTCCCAACTTGTCCGAAATCAATTGGATCGCTTGGTGCAGGATGTCTTCCTTCGATTTTTTTGGGGCAAAAATGGTCTACCCTCCCTGAAACTAACATAGCCCATGAAAATCCCCATCTTTCCTAGTAAATACCATCAAAATGGTGGATTTTCCATGGGCTATGTTAGTTTCAGGGAGGGTAAGTGTGCGGGCGTCAGCTGTTTTTTTTTTTGCAGGACACCCTGAATCCGCAAGACATCTTCTTGACAGAGATTGGCAACGAAAAGGACTGGAGTCGTGTCCCTGCTGGCTGTGTGGCAAAAATGGGTGTTGAACCAAAAATAGGGGGAAAACCCCCCAAAATGGATGGTGAAAATCATAGAACACCCTATGACAAAATGGATGATTTGGGGGGAAAACCCACCATTTAAGGAAACACCCAAATGTTTGCATTTTCTGGTTTCCCCGTCACTATGATCAATATCTAATCGCTAAAAAACGAATATAGCACCTGCCAGGAAGCCATAGGAAGCCATCATCACAACGAAATTCGTCTTCCAACTATACCTACCATTTTTAAGTTTTGGATCAATCCAATTGGGACCCTTATAAGTACCTCAACTAACTACCTTTGAAATGCGATTTTTTGTTTTGCTCAGCTACCGGGTTACCGTTTTTTTTTGTTGGCTCTCATTTGTTTACGGGCTTTCAAGGTTGGCCAATTCTATGATTTTCCAACAGATCTCGAGATCTGCTTCTTCACCTGCATCCACCTGGAGGAAGTTTTCGTGATTTTTCGGCCCCAAAAACCTTGGGACCCCAAAGAGCTCACACAGGCCCCATGTTTTTTTGAAAGGTAATGATGGCGTTCCAGATTTGAAAAATCAAAACATGGAAACTCAAATTCAGCTTGCTTTTCGTTGTTTTTAGTTGGACTTCCATGGACAATTTGAGAATGTGAATTTGTTCATTAATGTGAAGGCTTTTTCCTTTTTTTTTGGGGGTTGCCAATAATTACACACACCCCGCACCTATTGAACGACCGGTCTTGAACGGATTTATTTCAGCGGTGGTGAGGACTACATCGCCACGCGGGTCTCGTATTTGATGGATTTCACCGGTCCTTCGATGAACGCTACTGGGATTGATTTTGGGTTGCTTTTTTTTGATCGCGTTTTCGATTTTCCCCGTGAAAATCGGATTTTGGGTGCTGTTTCGTTAAAAACCGATGAATGAAAAACGACAATATTCAAAATGAAACTGACATTCCACCATAGCCCAAAGTTCCAAAAATTCCACAAAGCATTATCAATTGGGCTTACCTGCTTTAGATCCCGAATTTTGCTTCACTTTTTTTGGGCACAACATAGCCGACCCCTCCTTTTTTTGTCACCCTGCCGTTGATTTTCCCACGGATTTGGAGGTGAATTCTGCATGTAGTTCAGCCTTGGTGGCGGTGGTACAGGGTGCCTCTGCCATCGTGGCAGGGCAGTGTGTCCGGGGCGCCCAGGGGCAGGTGAGCCTGGCGGTTTTGGGAGTGTTCCGAACATGTGAACTTGTTAAAGACGAAGTGTTTTTAGAAAATGCAACTTTTCCCCACCATGGTACACCCTGGAAGATTAACGTGGACCATAATCATAGGGGTTTGGTTCAGATCATTTTCCTTTCTTTTCATGGGTGATGGCTGTATGTTCCAGCCGTTCATCTTCCAGGGTGTAAGAGTGTAAGCCCCCATGATATCCATTAGCTACTATTTGATGGAGATTTTTCCATCCTACGGAAGCGCTAATGATTGGATCCATGATATCCATCCAGTGAATCCCGTCCCTTCATGTTTAAAGCTCCGGGGGTTGGACCAACCTGAACCTTCATTTGCCCAGAATCTCCTGGGAAAGGGGTGACAATTCGAAGCTAGATACCATTTTCAAGCAGCTTTCCATCACATTGCTTCGGACCCCGAGGATGCTGCAGTGGCTGGAGCTTCGTCAATTACCTTTCCGAACTTGGGGTTCCTTGAATCTCAGGAATTTTGGGATTTCTGTCAATATGGCCCATATGGATATGCCGTTGACGGGCGCGGATGTCACGCATTGTTTTCACTCTTTATGAATGCGAAGCATTTCGAAAGGGTGAAGAATAAAAGGTGCGACATGAGATCAGCGAAGTGTTACTGAGTTTTTCTGATCTCTATAAGGATTTGTTTTCTTTTTTGGACCACTTCCATCTCCAAATTGCGATTATGTTTTGAATGACATTTTGGTTGGAGGGTCTTCCTCGAGATTATGGTATATCGTATGCCAGCCAAATTGCGACTTTGTACAAGTTGCAACCAAGCAATGTCACTATGGACCTTGTTCTTTGATACTTAAAAGTACCTGAGGGGTCCACCCAATCCCATCGATGACATCACCCCTTTACGACCTTGCCGTTTCAGAATCGGAAACCTTTTTTGAACGCTTTTGATCCCCAAAGAGCCGAATGGTTTAAACTTTCAATTTTTTTTTTGGCGGAAAACACCGAGGTATTTTACAGCACATAGGTAATCTGCCTGGCCGCCATTTCTTGCATATTCTATCTGAATTACCAAATCCCATATTCTCAGTGTTGGTGGATGATGGACGAACACCCTGATGGTTTGGGCCTGTGGAATCTCCCCAAGAAATAACCAAGTTCAGCTTGCTGAATTATTTGGTCAACTTTCATCCAACTTTTGATAGGGATTTTATATAGATCACACTCTAGGATAGACTTACCGTAAAAACTGAGAGAAGAGTTTCCGCAGATGATGTTTTGATTTTTGGAATGATTAGGACATGTTGGGTTATATCATCCATTCTAACTTGTTGTTTGTTATGTATATACACATTCATATCCTTACGGTGTTCCTGGCCATTATTGATATGCATTCCAAACTCGAAACGGGACATACCTGCGCTTAGGGTGCTACCCCGAGGTACCTCTATGCTGATGGATTGGTAAGCTCAATGGATGGCTATGCCTGAATCCTCAAGAAAAATTGAAATTGTTGAGGGGAGGTTGTTGTTGTTGTTGTTGTTGTTGTTGTTGTTGTTGTTGTTGTTGTTGTTGTTGTTGTTGTTGTTGTTGTTGTTGTTGTTGTTGTTGTTGTTGTTGTGTTTTTTTTGGCGTCAAGCAGTGGTGACTTGGTGGTCAGGGTTGGCAGTTGTAGTATTTCAGGAAATCTTTGTAAAGAATAGAGACGTCAGTTGAACTGGACTAGCTTTGGGACTGGCAACGTTGCATCCCAAGTTATACCCCAACAGCCAGGTGTGAACGACGAAGGACCATAGGATTTACTGGGGCCAAGATGATCTTTCTGGAGAACTTGGGGACAAAATTCAGAATGTCCAAGTGTCAGTGTAACATGAATGGAAATAAACTACCAATCTGACATGGTATAGACTCCTTAGACATCGCTCCTTCCTCCAATCCATTGAAGGATGGAGGAACTGGGAAAGACACTTCATTGTACCCATGATGCCCCTGTGAAACGTCAGAGACATATGATATCAGCCATAGATAGGATCGACTAGATGAGATGAGATGAGATTAGATAGAGGTGAGGTAGATAGATTGATAGATTGCTCGGACTAAATATCAAAATATTAGATAAGATAAGATAGGTCAACATATCGATCGATG
This sequence comes from Breviolum minutum Mf 1.05b.01, assembly GCA_000507305.1. Classification (NCBI taxonomy): domain Eukaryota; class Dinophyceae; order Suessiales; family Symbiodiniaceae; genus Breviolum; species Breviolum minutum. The sequence continues at coordinate 41,208 of DF241856.1, read as the reverse complement.
AATAATTCCACAGATATATTTCAAAGATCAAGAATCTTACAAGATCTCATGAATTTCTCGGAATCATCTTCTTACCTTAAGGTCAAAATAGATGGCTTGCCGACTTGCAATTTTGGTAGGTCAGTAAAGGGTCCTAAATTCAACCAATATACCAACATTTTTGCCGCCTATTTTATAATGGTTGAAACAAGGGGCAATCTTGGGTAATGTTTGGGGAACAAAAACGCGATCAGGGTACTTGGATGCGCCAGGAAGTTAGTAAATGGTTAGTAAATGGGTTTTAACCCCAATATACCCCATTTATAAGTAGGTCATAACCCATTGATCCTAACCATTGATCCTAACTTCCCGGGACATCCAAGTACCCTCCCAAAAGGTATCCAAAAATCTTCACCTTGGACCCCAACCGGACCGTCACGTTCTCCGCCGTACGAAACCTTCACCTCCCAAGGTGCGGCCCTTCGACGCCAAGGCGGACGGCACGGTCTTTGGAGATTCCGTAGCAGCCTTGGTCTTAAGGCGACACGAGGCGGCCGGGGAGGGCAAATTCACCAAGTCACCGAGGTTTTTTTTGCCCCCTGGAAAAATGGGGGGGTGGAAAGGGAAAGGGAGATGAAAGGGTTTGGGAAAATGGTTTTAGAGCCCTGAAAAAATGGGTTTGAGTTTTTTTTTTTTTGGGGGGGGGAAGGAGTTTAAATAGGCATATATGTTCAGGGGATGTTTGCTGTATGTTATTAGGGAAGCAATAGGTTACCTGGAAGTGGAACCCAGATATGTCTGATATGTTTTGGGGTTGAAGTTTCAGTCCCTTCAAAAGAGTCAGTCAATTTTCCAAATCACCCCAAGGGTCAAATCACAGGGTTCCAGGCAAACATACTGAGTATTCCTCACCTTTTTTAAAAGGGGAATAGAAAAAGTCATCCATCAAATCTTGAACTTAAATGGTCGACTTTTTGTTGGGGGGGAGGATTGGAGATTGGAAATGTTGGATGTTTTGCTGGCAGGGATTTTGGGCATATTAGATTTTTGAAGGTAGGTATATGGATTCAAGCCAAAATACACGGGGTAAAGGAGGAGAAGAATTCCCGAATTGATGAAATAGCGATCTTAGATGAGTATAAACATAGGGTCATAATTGCCAAGTGTGATTCCTACAAAAAGCATGGCTCGCACAATAAAAAGTGCAACTCAAACTGTCTTATGAACTTGGTACAAGAAAGACTAATAGAACATAACGGCGCGGTTCTCATGCCTTCAACCAGCATATCATGACAACCTGTGACTCTTGCAGGACGTGGGGGAGAATGGCCTTGCTTATGCGGCACTCAAGGGCTATGTGCAGAGACCCAGTTTGCTTACCACCGATGTTTCAACTCGATGTACCCCACCCAACATTTTTCAAACGGCCGAAGGGACGCCTGGATAAGGACGTTTTTTTTTTCCGAAAAAAAAGAGCTCTCCTCTTCAAGGGGTCCAAAAAATAGGCTCCACGTGTTTTTTTCGGGGATGTAATTTAGATGGCAGCATGTTGGCCAAAAATCACCCTTGGAACACCCAAAAAATAGATATACGACACCTTTGGAGTCTAATGGTTTACCTGTGAAAGTTCGTCTCTTTTTTGGTTGATTTGATGTTGATTTGATTTTTCAAAAAAAGAGATGTTAAACCAACCCAGCCCAAAAAAACACTTGTCAAACTTTTTGTTGGTGTCTTTGAGCCGGAGATTTTTTTTTCGCAGAAATCACATTCAAACACATGACCGCTGTGTGCAAGCTGGAACGGATGCACTTACGTGGTTCACTGCAGCCATCAACTATATCATCATTCAAAAAGCCAAGTTTTTACTCCAGCCAATTAGATTTCCAAGCTCATCTGCAGCAGTTTATTTTTTTGTTGTGCGATTTTGTTGGCAAAAAACAGCGGCATGGGATGTCTAAAACACAACTTGTAAACATCAGATTCCAGGTGATTCAAAGTGCCCTTTTGATTCCCCTGTCAGAGGTCACTTTAACCTTTGAAAGGCTCACTTAATCATCCCAAAAATGCAACAATCGCAGAATTGCCAGGTCTTGAATTAGTTGCGTGTCAAAATTCGGTGACCCTCAAATTACATCTCATTCCTTCCCACCCAAAAAAACTACTTTTAACCATTTCTGTTTGGGATGGATTGGAGGATTTTCTTCAACCCTTTCCTTGGGTTCCAACTCCATGACTCAACAACATTTTGTTGTGGAGGCCATCAGCAATGATGGTGCGCAGAAGGCTGGAAGATCCGAATTTTACTTTTGATGGATTTAATTACACCAAAGCTGATAGCGAAGAGTACCCGCCCTGAAACTAACCTTAAGATAGCCCCTGAATCTCTAAAATCAATGATTGCAAGATCAAATTTCCTCTTGGGGATGGCCTATTTTCAGGCGTTATGTGAGTTCAATGGACGCAGGTTGGTGAGGTATCGCCCAGAATGATTGCCCATATTGCAGAGGATTCGTCCCATTTCACGTTGTTTGAATGCCAAAATTTCTGCCATTTTCAACCCCCATTCCATTTCTTCAATGAACCGATGTTTTTTTCTGTTGGTAACTTTGGGATCTTTGTGGTGTTGCAGACTTTTGTCCCTTTAGAATCTGAAAAAAACGATCCCCCCGATCTACGGAAAACGTTTAGACCCCCCAAAGATTTGGGTCACGAAAGATGTGCCTTAAAAGCCTGTCACGAAATGAGAGCTGCTATGATTCGATGAGGGATAGACATATACTATAGATCCATCGCAGAAAGAAGCAGATCGGAAGCATGGGGTGAAGTAAATGGAACCTTTTTATTTGGGCTCAAAACCAAGCAAAAAGAGGGTTAAATTGGCCGCCATAAATCTGCCACCATGACCAGGCGGGTTATGCCGCACCTTCCTCAACAGGCTGTTTTCGGGATGGTGTTGTGTTGAGACTTCCAGCACTTCATTGGTGAAAAAAAGACACCACGCCCCCCCCAAAAAAACATGAAGATGGAAGCCAACAAGAAGAAAACTGAGAAAGTTCTATTCCAAACTTCGATGATTTTTGGAAGGTAGCTAAAGGACCATGGTTCACCCAAAAAAACATGTTCCCCGCAGTGTTTGTCAGTTTGTCAAGAGGAGATTTCTTGACATTTGGAAAGCATGCATTGTTGAGGGTCCTGTCTTAGCCGGTTGATCCATGATCCAGGGTCCCTAGTTCTTTTAAATCCTGACAAACATTCGGGGAACAAACTTGGTTTTCAGGTACCTTTGGTCGCCTAATTTTTCGCAGGGCGGATCCTATGAAAAATAGGAGATGTCTCAGCAAGGTCCATTGCCTGCAAGATGACTCGATGACTGGATTTGACCATTAGCTCCCTGTCAGAGAAATCTAGGAACAACTCCTGTCAACTCATAGCATGCTCGCGCGCCCCCGGTATTTGGAGTCACCCCACGAAAAGTTTTCGTGGCGACCCAGGGCAAGCAAGGGCAGTACAAGTGGCCATGCGCATGCTCAATGAGGAGCAAAGCCGGGAAGGAAATCACCCGAAGATTTGCAGCATTTCTTCTTGTTAGGCGGTTTTTTGGAACCTCTAAGAAATCTGGTCATGAAAGCGGTGATGGTTGAAGGGGGCATTGAATTTAGGCTTCAGGGAACCAGTCCATATCCCCTAGCGTTTGGCACTTTTGAGTCGATGATTTTCCTTTTGTTGTTCGGTGGGATGTGATCGTTATCGAGAGGGTACCTTTATTGGAGAGATCAAAATTGATGCAAAAATTGTATGGCATTCTGTTGAGTGATTGGTCCGCAAAAAATTCGTTTGCATTCATTTGGGCCGGTTGTGACAAGAACACCCCAAGATACGGCAGGAAAAACATCACCGTGACATGAGTTTTCTCAGCAACCCTCTCCTGGCAGGGGTTTTGAACTTTGCTGACCCTGTGACTGAGCAGCAGTCACCCCATGTTTGTACCATCTTTTGTAGTCATAAGTCATAAATCTCTTATTAATAAGGATTACTGTATATGTGTATATGTGTAATAGATGTGTAACCATACCAGAAACCCTTATATCATCTATGTACATGCATACATTGTTACATACATGGATTTGTGTGTTCTTGAAGTGTAGAATGCACCCCAAAAAAAACACAGGTGGCCAACTTTTCTTTTTTTCTAAATCTGCTCCGATTTCCTGACTTTCAACATCCATGGTTGATTTCAAGGATCCCTGGTCCATTTCCTATGTGGAATGTCATTGCACCGGAACTCGTATTGGAGATGGAATTGAGGCGCCAAGACCAGGGGAGCAATGAACCAATGAACCAATGAAGGATGAAGACTGATCCGGAAACGTGTTATTACCCTCCCTGAAACTAACATAGCACCTAAAAATGGATGGTTGGAAGATTAGTTTCCTTTTGGGAAGGGTAGGAAACAATCTTGTGGTGTTTTGGAGCCTTGGTGATTTTTTCCAATAATTTTTTTATCCCCCCAAAATATGAGCTTTACAAATTTTTGTTGAAGAATTTTGTAGTTGAACCACATCTGTAGGACACAGTTGGGTTGGTGAAAACACTGGTCAATTCATTATAGTCAACATACTGGGCATTTGTGTCCATCATCTGTATCACATATCCTACGTTGTCGTACTTACAACTTGTATATATATATATATAGTATATTGTTTTTAGAGATATCAGACCAGCCGTTTTTGGCAATCAATAAGATGACTTTTTCTTTTGCAGCTTTTTTTTTTGCTTCCCATAAAAAGGACGTACCCTCCGAAGTTTTTGTTAAGGCTGAACCTCCCATCAAACAAACCATAGTGGCATAGAATCCGTTAGCCACAGCCGTTGCAAGGATCATTTTTCATGGGACACATCTTGAGGGGATCAAACTTGATGCCAGTGTATGGTAATTTTGGAGGGTTTTTAGTTTAGAATAGTAATAGTGAATTTGGGTTGGTTTTTTTCATGACCCCTGTTTTCCAGCAGACTCAAATTTCCTGGAGTCTGACGAAAAATCCCACAGTTTTTCTTCCCAGGATTTGAAGTTTTTTTCCATCTTACAGAATCCGGAATGAATTTTCAAGCCATCTTATGTTGTGGTCCAATTCTGCGGGTGTTAGCCGCAACGTTTGAAACGGCTTTCGCCAGGTTCATGGCTTGTTGAATGCTTTTGAGACGTTGGGTGGGCGCAAGGCAGGCGGCTTTCGCATGAGTTGAGTTGAAGGAATGTCAAATTGATCTGAAAATTGATACCCTCTAGTAAACTAACATGGCAATGGAAAATCTCTCATTTTCAATAGGGAATACATCTTCAACAGGTCCATTTTCCATTGCCATGTTAGTTTACCAGAGGGTAGAAGGTTTTAATCCAGCAGTTGCCCGAAACACCAATCAGTGTGGCAGTTTTGAGGAGTTACTTGGGTTTTGAGGAGTGGTCAGGTGTTCGGTGCTGACTTGGAGGGACATCTACCTTTTCAAGTTGCTGTCATGAACACGACATACAGAGGGACGAACCTCATGTGTTGAGTTTCCTTGGAGACAATTACATGAATGAATGAAAAAAAGACAAGGACTCAACATACGAGTCTATCAGTCAAAGATCTTCAAGCAAAAGGCATCTCTACAGGATTTCTGCTTCTCATCTCTTTCCTATGCTTTTCAGGCACATGGGGCTGATACTCCCAGCATCGCGCCAGGGGGGCTCGAGGTTGCGGTGGGTTCATCAAATATGGTCTGTCAAAAAAAGCCAGATGAATTCCTTGCAAATGAAAATGGGTCAATGGGTCAACATGGGGGAATCCGAAGAATCCAGAATTTTCTTTTGAAAAACCAATCCAGGACTTCATGGTTTCATTAGATTTTTGCTTGGGTTTTATGTGCTTTTTTTCTTTGTTGGAAGAGCGGATTCCTGCAGATGGGTCGGTCAATTTGGGCATGTGGTGTTGAAGTCTTCAGGAAGCAGATCCCTCGGTATTAACGGTAGCAAACCCGGCCTCTATGTATATATACCTATATCCTCCAAGGGTGTCAAAATTCAGACCCCCAGGTTTGTTTTTGGTGGTTATGGGGCTCAAATTTCAGACCCTTGGAGGATTCAGGTAGATATACATATATATATATATATATGTATATATATATATATTTATGTATATATATATATATATCCCCTTACGCAGGTTGATGAGACGTCTAAGACCATAAGGCTTGCCAGTTTTGCGCAGTTGTTGGTCCGTTTTTTTGGCTGGCTTTTTTGCCATGCGGGCCAAACAGAGGAGATACCAAACTTAGAAATCATGATTTTTAGAATCCATGTTCAACCTTAGTGTGTCAACCAGCGTTATCTTCTTACACCGCTTTATAAGGTCTAGACCCTTTTTTTTTGACAGTTTAAAGTAAGGGTTAAACCCGAAGTATACAGCCAGGGGGGTTGTTTTACAGATTTGTTACCAGCATAATATCAAAAAAAACATGCTGAATTTGAAACAGATGACTCTGATGAAACAGGCCATTTAAGATTTGAGGGACGTTTTTTTTCTCACGCGGAATCCTGTCTTTGAAGATCCCAGGGAGTTTTTCGTAGCTCCGAAGAAGTACGGTCACAACGCTACCAATCTATCTTCTAAGATGGCGGTTTCAGAGGTTGCTTGAACATTTTGCCCCTAAAATCAGAAAAAACAGATCCGATTTGACAGCATCACGTGGATCAAATGGGTGGCAAAAAACACGAGAAAAAACGACAAAAAAATCAACGCTTTGTAGGTAAAGCCTCGCTACTCTTGCCTTAGACCCTTGAGATTTTCAGCTTAGCAGGGTTGATAACCATGGATCCTCCAAGTGTGAACTCATGAAGCACCATGTCCAGTGAGAGGAACCATCTCATCATTAACATACTTTTCGAAACAAGTTTCACCTTCATCATCTTCCCAAAAAAAGTCGCGAACAAATCACCACGTGTTGCTTAAAATCTGGGTCGACCCAGTTAAGAACCATTTTAAGGGATTTATATATAGGATGCGATAGGCATCTTTTTGACAAACATATCTAACATGGGGGATCCAGGGATCCACGGTAATCCACATCCGTCCAGTCGACTGAGGTTGGGATCCGTGAAGGGTAACATTGCCCATGCGAACTGTGCAGCTGGTGCAACTGGATTGATCAAGGTCGAGTCTGGTGGCAAGTGTCGAGATGGTGATGGAGATGTCTTTCCGGTGATGTGGTGATGTGATGTGACCTGTGTGAAATCGGTAAAAACTTCTTTGGTTTCAGCAGGCCTGCAGCAACTGAAACCTCACATTTTCTCGGAAATTTCCTGAACTTGGATGAACTCGGCCCAGCTTTTTTTCGGTTTCGGGGTACAAGAATTAGGAGTAAGAATCAACCCACGGTTTCTGTGGTTGGGTGACATTTGATGTTCAAAAAAGCTCCCACGAACAACGGTTGGACGGGATGAAGATAGTGTGTCCCGTCTTGGCGAAAAAAACTCGGTCAACCATTGCAGGAAGATCATTAACCCGAAATTCCAATTGCTCATTTTTTATTTTAATATGCAAATAGTATCATGTTTCATTTCTTAAGGAAAAAACCACAGGACCAAACATGGAAATTTTTGTCATATCCAGCTGATTTCTAGCGAAAATATCTCTTCATTTCTTCACGAAATTTGGCAGCCCCACGATTTTGTTGGGATTTTGTTAGGAAAACCACACGAGTTTTTTTCACGTTTAGAAAGATGCAAGATCTTCGATCCAAAAGCCCCAGGTGCTGGCCATGATGCGCGCCAAAAGCTTGGTCTGGGCAACCAAAACGAAAAGTCCAGCGAATGAGATGTGCTTCTTTCCTATCTCTGAGAGATGGCGTTTTTTTGACCCCAAAAAAATATATGGAAAAAATGGTTGTGGGTGAAGTAGATAGGGGATTTTTGGGGTTCATCCTTGTTTTTCCTTGATATCCCGGATGAACAATTTTTTTTTGGGAACAAATTGGTGGTGGTGAAGTAGATAGGGGATTTTTGTTGGGGACATCACCTTATATATTTACATGAGTATATAATAGTATATATCCCGGATGACAGGATGACAAAAAAAAGGTGGGGAAAAAAACCCTAAGACAATCAAGGAAGCAGCTGGCAATTCTGCTGGTGACCTTGGGGTGATGGTGACTTCATGTGGCCCGTAAGCGTGGCCTCGGGGAAGAAAAACTTCACGGCTCTCCTCCCCAAGCGAAAATTGAAACCGACTGACGGTGAAAACGACCAGCTTTGTTTAAGAAAGGACAGTTATATGGCATACAGTAACACCTGTGTTTGGAATCAAATATACCTATATAAAACAACATGATATGTTCCAAGCAAAAAAATTATACCATGTTTAAACAACATCTCCCAAACTATCACTTTTTTTTAGCTTCCATGGTTTTGATTTCGACTCGACCCGTGTACCTTTGAAGCTTTCTACTGAAAACTCCAACGGGGTGGATCCGTGGGATGGTTCCCAAAAGTCAGTCAGGCGCCAACGGCGAATTTTCAGGAGCTGAATCCCAAGATCAACCTGTTCCTTGACAAAAAAACTCCGATTTTTTTCGGAGTTTCGGAAAAGTTGTTTCGGAGATTTGGGAGGTTTTTTTTCGGAGGATAGAAAAAAAACCCAGCAGTTTTTGGGAAATCTTCACATATTTGGCAAAAATTGGGTCGAATCCCAAAACGCCACCCAAAAAACGTACAATCAAAACGTTGTAGAGTTGGCTGGATTTGTATTTTGGGTAGGAAGAGATTTTTTTGTTTGAATTTTTGATTGCAGGGATGTTACGCTCCCTGAACTATCAGCGAGTTTGATTATATAGATCAGCTTGACGTTTCAACACAATGCAATACACATTCAAACCTCGCTTCAAGTAGTATTTTAAGTTATACCCCTGAACTTCAAAAATAAACGTACAGTATGCAAACATAAGCCGTTTTTTTTTGGAAAGGAGCTTTTACTGTTTGCAGAAAACATCATTTCAAACTTGAACTCTATTGAATCTTATTTGTCTCAAATAGTTTTCCCTGGAGTTTGTGGAGTTGGATCTTTTCAGAGGCAAAACACAGCCTTCTTTGTGAATTCGGAGGCCTGAAACTTGGGACCAAATGGCAATGGGTTGGATGGGGTGGGTTAGATAGTTATCATATTTGGAGGGCAAAAAGCCCTGGAAAGTCTCTAGCACTCATGGTTCAGTGGAACACAATGGCGGCACTATTTGAAAGGTAGCGACAGTTCAGTAGCTACTATTTGGAGATACACCCATGTTTTTTCACCTTTTTCCCATGATTATGGGAGGAAGGATAAACAATGCAAAGCTGCATCAAACATGGTTTTCACCGTAACTTGCGTTGTTTTCACCCATTGGCTTGGTCATATTTGATGTTGGCCCAAGGGCTGATGGGTTTACGATGGATTTTTGGATCAAAATGGAGAAGTACCATGGATCCACGACAACCAAACAATCCCACCGAAATCCAAAGGATCTCCATGGAAGCAACAAAACTCCCGCCCAGTTTAAAAGAAACACCTCATTGTTTTCCCCCACGACCGCCTGAGCTACGGAAAAAAACCTCTCACATTTACTTTTATATATGGAGGTTAATCTGGGGCGCCTGCGCGAAAGGAAAATGCTGGTTTGCGAAAGCTCGCGAAAGCAAAAGTGCACCGCGAAAGCCGCGAAAGCTAACATGTGGATCGACATTTGTATTGGGGATTTGGTACTGCAAATCTGCGAAAGGTTCGCGAAAGATGTGCGAAAGGTTCGCGAAAGCTGAGGTGTTCAAGTCCAGGAGTCCCCCTATTTGCACGAAGTGGGCTAATCGGCAAGTGTAAAGCATTCCTTTCGAAATGCTAAGCAAGCCATTTCCATGCCAACATGTGCAAGTGAGAGCAAGTAAGCATAAGAACAGAGCTGCCTGCACAAACTCCTCTCTCCCCCATATAAAAAGCATCAATAAATCCCTTCTGGCCTTAGATATACTTCACCACCCCTTTCTCCGCGAAAGGGTCGCGAAAGGGTTTGTTCAACCATGTTTTCCGCGAAAGCTAAAACTGTGGTCGCGAAAGTGATGCGAAAGCTCCCGCGAAGGTATGTTGCCAGTATAACCGGTTAGGAGAGGGTTTTTTTCATTTCTCACCTGGGGATGGTGGACATGTTCCTTCCCAAGAGGATCTTTTAACCCCCGGTGTTAGGTGAGAAGATTTTTGGCCGACTTGTGATGTGTTTTGTGGATGTTGGCTGAGCGACTAGTCCATTTGTGGTGCTCCAGATGCGTGATTTATCATATTGGAAGGGATATACAAAGACTTCTGTCAGCAAAAGAGTCTGGAATCTCTACAATTTCTCCTCTTGGGTGTTTTCAGATTCTTGTTCTCAACTCTTGTTCTCAATTTTCGGGATTTTGCTACAAAAAGTCTGAATCTGCTTGAATTTTTGTCTCCTCTTGGGCGTTTTCAGATTCTTGTTCTCGGATTTTGCTACAAAAAGTCTGAATCTGCTTGTATTTTTGTCGGACTCTCACTCCTACTTCAATGAACCCAAAGGGCTGAAAATAGCCATTGCCAACATCTCAATTACTTGACACTTCTATGTAGACACTTATATATAGCTTGTATTATCGAACTTTACTTATATAGCTCACCTCATCTCAGGCATTCGAATCCGCGCGATTCCGTTCGAAAGGTGTGTGCTTGGACAGCCAAGATGCCAAGACGTGCAGGTCTGAAATTTGGCGGAGATTTCCCACCTTCGGCGGTTCAAAAGGAAAGGGTTCCAGGGAAACATGCCTCCATGGAACCTGTGTTTTTTTTTCAAAGCACTTGATGTACGCTTTATTTCTGAGGATGTTTTTTTTTGGGTGTAATTACAAAGTACAAGTGGTTCTAAACACTTGGCGATGTTTTTATCTCATGGACGGTCGTATTTTTTTGAAAATATCCTGCAACTAGTTGGCTTTGATTCAGGTGGAGATGACATTTTATCCAGCAAATAAAGAGGGTTTCTGGCGATATTTCACTGATTTTCTTGAAACCTTCATTTTGAAGAGTTTTTGGGTCCCCCAAAAATATGATCTTCATCTTTTTCACCCCAAACAAGTTGCATCTGTTGGGTCCCCCAAAACAGACCCGAGAGTGGCCCCCACACGAAAAAAACAGCGGCAAATGAAGGTTTTTTAGGTTATACGGTTATAGGGATTCCCTAGTAAAACTGTAATAATTCTGCTGGTCTTTGTTACTGGAAGGGGGCCATGCCCAAAATGTATACCTTTTGTTTTTAGTGTTAGGAAGGGAAGCTTCCAAAAATGGCAATTTGGGTGGAAGACGGGAGGACCGAAGAGTGGTGGCATTAATTTGGGTTGATGAATTATTATCACGATGATAAACAATTGCCCAGACAAAATGTTTTTTTTTCATTTTGAACAATCAACACTTCATAGTTCGCATCTTCCGAAAGCCTCTTCGAAAAGAGCATTCCCCGTTCCAGCTTTCCCAAGACATGACGCAAGACTGGAGGCGTCAGTTCATTTGGTATTGGAGGAACCAATGCACACACCATTGTGGAAGAGGCAAGGCGCTGGGCTAGGTGTCGTAAGGAAAATATCCCCCAAAATCGGGACATTCAGTTGGTGCACTGAACACTATCGTGGAGAGTGAAGACTTTTTTGAGTGATTCAGTGATTGATGATGTTGGCGTGTGTGCTCCAGCAGGATCGCCAGCAGGGTGGGGTTCATCTTGCTTGTGGGCCAATAGGGGTTCATGTAAAGTGGCAGAATCTGGCCATTGTTAGCGGTACTAGAGGGGGAGCATGAATTGGTATGTCATATTGATTTTTAGTTCATGCGATAAGTTGTTTTCAATTCCAACAGAGAAAAAGTCAGGACAAGGAACAAAAAATATAGGTTGGGGTTGAACGAAAGCCTTAACTTTGATGGGAAAAAAAGCAACTCATGGCTACTGCAAGCTGCTGTTCATGAACAGAATCCAGCGAAAGCAGTTGAAAATTTCAACTCAGCAGCGAAAGGATGCAAAAAACCCAGCGGAACTATGATGGGACAAACAACCACCCAAAAAGAATCTGCGTTGAGAGGTGAGAATCCCACATTCATCCCAGGGTTTTAAACCATCAGAACTGAATTGTTTCGATGCATGCATTTTCACCAACAATATTTTTTATAGGAAATGTACGGTACCTCTGTGGTACGTCAACCAGGCGTGTACCTCCTGAATTTTCAAGAAATGCTGCTCCACCTTGCGCTGTTCACACACTGCTCTGGCCAAAAACTTGGGGAGGTCACAGCACCCGTGCTGGAGATCCACAGTACTGCCAAGAAGCTGTGCACCTGAGGGAAGGTTTTTTGGAAACCTTTGGATCATGAGATGGGATTTGATGGGAGTTGTAAGTTCAAGATGTGCTCGTAATTAGTCATGTGGAGGGGTTTTTAAAGTCATCACCCAGCAAAACTTCATATAAAATGGGCATCCATTCTTCTTTGTGACATTCCAAGGGGAACAAAAAACCATAGTTTGTTGTTTTTCTGGAAGCCGAAGACCTTTCACTCGGGGAGAAAAACCAACGATGCCACGCCGAGGCCTTTGGGTTTTCAATTGTTGACGTTCTCAGCAACTGGGACAGCATCTGAAAAGGTCTGAAATGCACAATTGGAAGTTGACACATGTCAAATATACAATATCAAAACTGGTGTGCAACCGCAACCCTCAGCTTTTCGAACTATCTGAATTTAAAGCTTGATCACGCACCTCAACCGCCTTTTTTCTTTCAAGATTGGGAGGTGTGCAGTCTCCCAATGTTCCATCTAGCCGCTGTGAAGAGCTGATGTCAGGTCAGTGAGAATTGGGGAAAAACGCTCCGCTAAAGTAACATAGCTGGCTGGAAAATGGACCCCTTTGAAGATGTATTTCCTATTGAAAATAGGAATATTCCATAGCTATGTTAGGAAATACTAGAGGGTTTTCGAAACCAATGTAAGCCATGTTAGTCCTTCTGGAGCTAATCGGTGTTTTCAGTCAGCCCCCTCCCAGGCCAAATCCGCCGGTGCGCTGCACCGCTCGGCGGAGAAGGTGGCGACGGCGTTGAAGGTGGGCGTCCTGTTGGAAGTGGAGGGCTGGGGGTTGGGTTTGAAGAAATGTACACCCCTGAAAACTAAGGAATGTCCCCTAAAAAAGGACTATTAGATGTAGGGAATACATCTTCCAACCATTGATTTTCAGGGGACATGTTAGTTAGTTTGAAGAAATGTAGTGACAGTGTTTTTTTCAATGCTGATACCACCAAAAGTTTGCCAAACATCAAAAGCTTTTTTTGTGCATTATTGACATGTGTGGTGAATGATGGATGGTGGATGAATGCATCATGGATGATGATGATGATGATGATGATGATGATGATGATGATGATGATGATGATGATGATGATGATGATGATGATGATTATGATGATGATAATTATGAATCAATATGAAAATCAACATGAAGTGTATGTTCTTTTCGTCTTGGAGACTGGGATTAGGTCTTCATTTGAAGTTTTTGATCGCTGCAGGCAGAGTCGACATCCATGGAGAAGGTCGCCTATACTTTACAGGTGCCACGACCGAAAAAAACGTTTAAAAAGAAACGAGGAACCCCCCCGAGAAAACCTAGCTTTTTTTTTCCGAAACTCCAAAAAAAACATAAAGGTGAACCACTGTGAACATGGTTGGTTTTTATTGTCTAATTTTCAGGATGCGTTTATATTGAGTCTCCCCTGATCGGATAACATGTCCATTCAGAAAAAGCTCGCCTTTTTTTGGCGGCTCCTTCAGGCCGGTGACACTTTTTTTGAGTCGCTTCGCACGCAGGAAGTCAAATTCATCCAACAAAGGAACGGGGTATCAAACATCCAACCAACACTCATGGACTACTCTTTTTCCAACCATCATGGTTCAGTGGAGTTCAACCAGCCTAATTTGGAGAAGTTTTTACTCATCTTCCGTAAACGGAAGGCCATGAAAACTCCACTGAAGCATGATTTTTTGGAGGAAGAGTCTCCCTTCAACTACCCTCCCAAAAACAAACAGTTCGCCCAGGGGGTATATTTTTTCCGGAGTTAAAAACTCGCTGTGAGTCTTAGGTGAGGAGTAGAACCCTTTCAACCCTTCCAAGCTTCGAGTCCGATTGCCGGAGGCGGGTCGTGCCTCCTTGCCGTTGCGCAAGAGTGCTGTGGTGCCTGGTGGACGTGGCGAGGCCGTGAAGGCTGCAGAGGCGCCGGAGACATTTGGAGCATCATTTGGGTGTTGAACCAAAAATAGGGGTAAAAAACCCAAAATGGATGGTGAAAATAATGGAAAACCCTATGAACAAATGGATGATTTGGGGAAAACCCCACTATTTTCGGAAACATCCATATTTAACATCACCAGGTGTGATGTGAGGTGGAGGGTAATCTTTATCATGATGCAATCTCTAAGATGATACACGCTCCAAAACTAACATAGCACTTTCGAGGTTGCAATGGACCCTAACAGGAAACGCTGGTTTTCGAAAACCCCGAATTTTGGTCAGATGGTCGAGTAGTTTCATCGGAGGGCCTAAGCTGAGAGTCTTTTGGACTCGGTTCAGCTCGGGGTCCCCAAGACTACAAAAAATGTGATTGTCATCCTGGTAGTGACTGCTACTGGGAAACTCGCATTCCCATTGTATATATCTACATAGGGTATATGTACATATAACATCATATAATATACACTGGCCGGACAAAAGTTATGCCTCTTGAGTCGTCCTACTGCAAAACCCTTTCCCCCTAGAATCCTTTTGTCAACATGGTTCTGGTCAATTTCCACCCCGGAAAAGCTTTTTAGTTTATTAAATTTAAAACGGGGTGATAATTAATTGACCGTGCCACACCTGCCACGCAAAATGGACATGGTAAATCGATCCGGTACAGACCAAGTCATGACTCAAACCTTCAACTGGCGCAAACTTTCTTCCTGCTGAAGTATTGCATATACAAATATACCATGCATATAATGCAGTAGATGTTTTGCAAATGATTCCAAAGATGGAGCATAATATGATTTTCCATTGGTTTCCAATGATCCGTTGAAATCCCTCAGGAACCCAATCGGTTGATTTGATCCAGCTTTTGCGACAGGCTTTGCAGAGTGCTTGGCCTGAGCTCGAGGAATTTGAGGCCGGGAAAATCACCAAGAGATTTTGGATGTTGGAGGGATATTTGGAAGTCATCTTTACGATTAAAAAGGGGGGGCAGTATGGAGTATAGTATCATGTACTTGGATACTTGGATGGTTTCTAGATAGTTATATAATTTAATTTTGTATATGTGTGAATACGTATATCCGTTTATCCATATATGTGTATACGTGACGTCCCTTCAAAAGCCAGCGTTCGATTGTACAACCATGCAAAAGGATAGGGTACTATTCTGTCGGAAAACCTCTTTATTTTGACCGCGCCTCTCCAAATCTTTACTAGATTGTGAAGTTTGTCTGCCACTTCGATACAAAACTAAGACCCCCCCCAAACACTTACATTGCATGGCGCGCATAACGTAAAAAATCAATTACTTTAAATTGACAGGACTTTTTTGGGGCACTTTTTTAAACTTACGAGGATTTTTTTTTCCTACGGAAACAAACGTAACCGCCGTTTCGTCCGTTTCACGAGGAGCTGGACGATGCGAAGAAAAGACCGCCAGTTTGGGAAGCTCGGAATTTTCTGCCTCGTCGGCGAAACCGATTGGACTTAGATACTAAAAATGGATTGGGTTTTTTCAAGTCCGGAATCCTCCTTTTTTATGCAAAACCCTACTTGCAGCTGACAAATTGTTGTTTTTTTGGGGGTGTAAGGTTTGGATTGTTTTTTCATAAGAATTCATGGAGGGATGGTACTGTATATTTTTACCTTATTGTGTTTAGCTCTAGATGAATGGTTCATGTTTAATGGTAGATTTTAATGAGTACGAAGAAACATAAAACATGGAAACCATTCATGTTTAGATACATGCTGCCGTCGTGATTTTTGGATCTGGGCTTGGGGTGGTTTCTCTTATCACGGATGTGTTCAGGCTCCCCAGATCGTGAGCTGATCCGACTCATTTTTTCCATGATGCATCCTGGTGGGAGAAGTTTCTCCCCAATGTGAAACAGCCAGTTGTAGGTATGTGGTGGGTATTGCCCCGCGAATTTGACCAAAAAAATGATTTCTCCAACATGTCCCGAAAAGGTGGTGTTTTCGGCAAGGTCTAAAGGATGGCAAAGGGCCTTTTGAAAGAAAAAAACAGGGTCAAAGGTTATAGCCCAAAATAGCCCAAAATGATGGTGGTAAACGAAGCTTAATTTCCGGAGATCCATATCCCCCGCACAGTACTGATCCATGTTTTTTTTGCCCAAAAAAGAAGGCGTTGTTTCACCTCACCTCTTATATAAGAGGATTTGGAGGTATTGTTGTTATGGTCATTATAAGATCAAGACTGAGAATAATAAGGTGTAATCATGTGTATATATATATATATATACATTTAGAATGTATATGTGTATATATATGTAAATATATATACGTACAACAGTTGGGGGATTTTTTCATGTTTTTGTATGTTCCATCTGTTTCTATGCGGGTAGCTCTCCCCCAGGATCTTTTGCCTTCCTACAAAAGCCGAGGTGGCTTTTGTATTTCCTGGACAAGGAAGTCAGTCAGGAGCTCAACTTGGCTATTTCCCAGCAGTGGAAATTTTGACAGCTGAAGTTTTTTCAATTTTGATCAACTTGAAGTTATGTAATGTATTGGTCATGCGTAAACATATATATATATATATTTGCAAGCATGAAGGGCATGATTGAAGCCAGTTGGATTTTGCTAGGACTTTCTGCATATGTTTTTTTTTTTGGTACTTTCAGTGAGTTTTTCGGGTGTTCCCCACTCCTTCCTTCCTTCATAAGCAAATGTCTGAGCTTTCAAGGTACTTGGGCATGGCCCGTGGACTCTATGATCAGGCTTTGGGGGGGGGGGTTGCTTTTCTAGGTGGTGGTTTCAGATATTTCTTATTTTCAACCCGAAAATTGGGGAAGATTTCCAATTTGACTAATATTTTTCAGATGGGTTGAAACCACCAACCAGTTTTGTTGGGCCTTACGATGTGGGTTGCGCTTTCCCTTGAGGTTTGCATCTTTGAAGGTGATGAGTCAGTCATGGCTGTTTTTTCAGCGAAAACCCAACCAAAAAAAGGGATAATGATGGATGAAAAGAGGTACCACGAACATGGCTATGCTGGAAAATCCACAAATTGGTAGATAAAATAAACATATATAGATATATATGTACACAGTATACATATACTTCCTTTCAAAAAAAAGGTGACGTGGCTGCGTTTGCCACGTCAGTGTTTCTCCGGAAGGAAAAAACCCATTGCTGATGCTGAATTTTTTCCCCTAGTTTTCCAGCTCCAGTGATGAAACCGATTTGCCAGGTGCCACACTTTCAGCGGACGGCAGACCACTGCTGTGAAATGTTAGCCTCGTCAGGGGATCCCGGAGAAAATAGGTGATAAAACGGGTCGGAGAAACCGGGGTGTTTTAAATTTGTTGTGCCCCAGTTTTTTTTTAAGAAGTGGTGTTTGTAAGTGGAATGTGGTGAGAAATTTATTAGTTATAAGCATTCCTTTCAAAAGTTTGCATCCATTGACAACTACCAACTCACTTCCAGTAAAGGGTTAGAAGTAGACAAACCATCTACATCTATGGGGAACTGACTTTGAGCCTACTTCGGGGGTTTTAGTGAATTTCATTCGCTTGAAGACGGCCAGTTAAGGCAGGCAGTACCAGGATGATTTCAAATCCACCAGGCTTGTTAGGTACTCTCCAAAGTATCGACCCATTGGCCCAAAATCCTGGCAGAATATGTATATATCCCTTCAAAAAAAGACCCCAACAAACGTCTTTTTCAACACTTTTTGTTTGGTCCAAAAGAATCATACTCAACATTCCCACATTTTCGGAGATCCGATGGTTAAATGGTTCCAACCCATTGAAAGGTTGAAAACATCCCTCTTGAGGGTTCTTCTCAAAACATTTGGGTGGCTGAGGTCCAAGTTGTTGGGTAAAGATTTACGACCTTTGTTGTTTGGAGATGCACCTTTGACAGAAGATGAACTGCAACAGGAGCCGGGCTTGGATGACAAAGGGTGTAGTGTGTTGGTGTGTTGGGTGGGGGTATGGGGTGTTTTTTGGGGCACTTTGCGATGGGATTCGTGGTAGGGGATCACCCTAATACCACTTTATCCACTTTTCAATCCTTCGAACCTGACTCTTGATCTGATTTTTTTGGGGATTCTTTCGAAAAAAAAGGGCAAGCTGGGACAAACTTCATGAAGACAGAACTTCACAAGAAATTTGCGGGTAAACTTTACATCCCAGAAGAAGCGACAACTGATTCAACCAACTACAGGTGATTAAGATGATCAAGTGGCACGAAAAAACACTCACACAACAATTTTTTGATTAGTTAATCTCGCAATCCTAGCGTCAAGAATTGGGGTCTTTTCCTATTACATTTCATGTGAAGCTTGTCCAATGACCGAAAACACACAGTGGTTCTGAATGAGAATTCTGAGGAACTGATTTTTCGTTGGGTTTTTTCCATGGGTGGAAAAACCTCAGGTTTTTCTACAGTTTATTGGGGACGTTGTGAGGAGTAATATGAAGCCCATAGTGAAGGTGATTCACAACACTACCAGTTTCCAAAAAGTCACCTACAAATATGACAGAAAAATACGGAAGGAATAAAAGTAACTATACCTGGCAATTCTTTGTGACCTTTTTAGGGTGGTTAAGTGACCCTTTTCAGTGGTTAAGTGACCTAAGGGATCATGTTGGTTTACCGGGATTCAATGCAAATGTCAACGCCGCGAAAGGAATTTGAGAAGCCTTCAGTGCCGCCCACAGCGGGTTATCAAGTGGTGTCAAGCGGGCAGCGGCGAGAAGAGCTTATTAAGATTGAGGATGACCTTCCCAAAAATTAAGAGCTTAACAACGGTTCACGCAACATCTTCCACGAATAGTTTAGAAGATGATTTTATCTATGATTTTGACGGAAGATGATTTTTATCTATGATTTATAGTAAGAGTTATCATCTTCGGAAGATGTCGAAGATGCCGGTGAGCTCGGGAGAATTTGTTGAAAATTTGCCAAGAAAATCTCTGCCAATCGAAATATTTTGCTGAGCTTTCACTCTCACCTTGTCTCAATTGGAGTTTGGTAGGGATGACTGGTCGGCGGTTAAAGGTGATGCAGCCCGCTCTCTTTGTGGTGGAATATGTGGGGGAGCCAAAAACTTGGGAAAGACAACAAAAAAACGACCAAAAGAGAAGATACTACAGGGCCGGTTTCCTGACATCAGGAATTTTCGGCAGAAAAGCTTTCTGAATGAAATCCTGGTTGAGATTCCAATTTCATGGGTTGAAGTTTTGGGATTTCCCCGCAAGGGAGGTAGAATCTCCAGAGAGAAAACCAACCCAGGTTGTCTTTTTTGTCCGGCTCACATGAAGGACCAGAAAAGATTAGAAAAGACAACACCAAGAGATCGGGCATACATGGGCATACTCTCTATACTCTATACTCTTTGTTGCTTTTGCGGGAACGCTTTGTGACAGGACTATGTTTTTTAGTTGAAATGTACCGGGGTACACCAGGTTAAGAATAGGATGAAGCTTCAGCGAATCTCCTCCAAAGGGTCCAGAAGTTTTTTTTGAAAATTGGAGGCTGGTGAAAAACGGAGAAGTTGCCGTTTTTTTTAACTGAAAAGCTGGAGAGACTCGTAGTGAGGTCCAGCAAAATGGTGAAATTTTGAAGTGTGGAAAATCAGATGCGATCATGAAATCAAAGAATGCAAATCTGTTTTTTTTTTCTGTTTGTTTCTATTCTCTGAACTGTTAGGAATCTAATTTTTCGACATTTTGAGGCATTTGAAAGGTTGGTTCAAAGGGGACCACTTGGTCCAAACCGTCCAAACTGGCCCGTGCCCCATGGGAACGCAGAGACAGAGATGCTTTCGTCCCATGGCCTTGGAAATTAGGGCAATTTTTTGGCAGAATTTCACTGAAAAAAAGAATTACATTGACAGATTTGCTGTTGATTTTTTATTTTCACCCCTATTTGGGGAAGATTCCAATTTTGACTAATATTTTTCAAAGGAGTTGAAACCACCAACTAGGTGATGTCTCTACATTTCTGGTATGGTAGATCGTGACTATTTGGTAGGAATACTAAGTGGTTTCATTAATTTTGTTAAGATTTTCTCCCCAAATCCTGGGCAAAGATTGACATGACTTTGACTTGAGCCTTTTTTCAAATAGATGGGCAACAAAAACACCACCTAGAGAAACAGAGCTGATGATGTTGGACTACCCTCCGAGAATCAAAGAAACAGCATAATCCAGTATGATTCTAGATCGATATCCAGCCAGTTGTGCAGCTATGCAACGGATTAGCAGAGGATCAATGAAATTTCACATTCTTGATTCTTGCCCTTATATTATATATCTCACCAGTGGTGAAACTATCAAACTTCTTTGGACTACATGTTTCCAGTAAACTCAACACCACAAATTTCAGTTGTCATACGACGCATCCGGTTGAAAAAATTGCCATTGTTTTTCATTTCCACCTTCAACTGGTCACCTTTTTCACCAGGCAGTGTTCTTTTTTTTTTTAGTCAGATGAAAACAGATACCCAGGGTTCCAACGAGTTTATTCTTTTTGGCGAGTTCATCCGGAGCATTTTTTTTCTCATTTTTTTTCGGGTTGAGGAGCTGAGCCTGTTGAGGGAGGTAGGTTCAGGATTGAATCAACAACAGTTCTTGGTTGGTGATACAAGAAAAGTACAGAATGCTAAGTGGTGGTTACATTTTTTAAAGAAAGATTTCTTTTCCACTAGGGAAAAGAGTCCCATTTTGAGGAGCTTATCCGCTTCAATTGGGTGGTTGAAACTCAACCACCACCTGAATAAGCCTTGATTTGACGCATGTTTCGGAAAAAGTTTCTTGAAACGAACATGATCAGGAATGGAATCTGACTGAACGCCTCGTTTTTTGCCACTGCTCGGATTTATGACCTTCACTGAATTCAGCTTGTGGCTTTGCCACGTTTGCGCCGCAAATCTTCTAGCAATGAGGTAATGGTGGAGAGGTCTACTATGGAGAAGTACAAGAGCTGGAAGATGGAAGCTGCTTACGTCATGGCTTTGGGCATCAAATCTATACAGCCAAAGCAGCACAAACAGGTGCTGTTTTTTGAGATGGATGGGGAGAGGGAAGGATCCGAAAATTGGAATTGGGAACTGATGTGTTGAGATCAACAGACATCAAGTGGAAGCAACCTTTCAGAAAATCATTCGTCAAGAATTGTGCCTTCCACGTGTTGGGTGGGAAGAAAAGTGGAATTGGTGCCTTTCTGCCTTCCTTTTTTGAAAAGCATACTCGGTGGCTATACTTTTTAGGTGTAGCCTTGTCGCACGAAGAGTCAAATCGTAGCAAATAATAATCTGTTGATTTTTGGCGTGGGTGTCCCTGATTTAACATCTTCGAAACGAAAACTAGTACTGAAATCCAATCTGCGGTTTCTTTTGGTGGCAATTTTGAGCGTCCTAGTCCTAGCCCCAGTTCCGGACAGGGTTTAACAACCATCCCTAGGCAGATTTTTTTTTCTCGTGGTGTAGCATCTTCAGATGTCAACAGCGGTACAAGCATCTTTTAACCAGCCGACCAGCGAACCAGGAGAAGAAGTGATCTACGGCCAGTACAAAGGCGAGTTCAACGAGGGTTCATAAATCCTGACCTATATCTTAAGTCCTTGATTCCTCACCACCCGGATTCCAATCGTAAAGGAATAATATACCATTTAAGCTTTGAACATTTCCCACAAATCACGTACCTTAAAAAACGGTTTCCTAAACCCGTTTTTTACCCCCGCGTTTTTTATTTGAGGAGCTTTGTTTCGTTGGAACAAAACGACCCCGAATGGCAGTCCGGGGGGATGGATGGATGTTTTGCAGCGCAGGTTCCTGGCGTTCGGGTCATATCAGCTCTGGCACCTTCGGATGGAGCGATGGAACCGTCTATGAAGGTGGGAGATTCTTCATGGAAGTCAGTCATGTTGGACGATCCGGGTTGGATGGAGGAGCCATATAAATTCTGGGGGGCATATTATATAAACAACAAAAATACTTTTGTGGCATCTTCCAAAAAAACCAATTTGAACAAAAAAGTGGGATACATGATAGATTATGTAACATATATCGTTGGATATTTTTTGTTCATCCTGTATTTTCAAGTAAATTATCGGGGTTCCATATAGCTCAAAGGCATGTGGTCGTTTGAGCTTGGTTTTGGACTCCTCCGCCAATGGCCTTACAACATCCAATTTTGGTATTATTTCTTTCTAGAATGCTCAAGTCTTATACCTATGTATATTATATAACTAATATATTTTTGAAATAATATAATTTATGGACCCATAATATGATGTTTATAGATATGATAGATATACAATGTATACACACAATATCTGATATAATTATACGGTACAACACATACGAGAAAGTGTGTATATATATATACACATGTTTATATTCACCCTATTGTCGTCTCTATATACAACTATATCAGGTATAGTATAGTCCTCGCCTTGGTGGTGATGTGTGTAGTAATAGCTGCTGTTGATGCCGGGCGGTGTTCTTCGGCGGTGGAGAACCAGTTAAAAACCGAGAGTTGAAAAGTTACAACTGTTTGTAGCCAGGTGGTTACAACTTCATTAAAAAAAACCTACATACCAACTTCAAATCTGGATCTCTCACTGTTCGCGACCAAGGATCACCACCTTTTTTTTCGAGTCAAAAACAGGTAGAGTGAAATTTTGGATCCGGGAATCCGCAAAAGAGAAACCGAGGTGAAATTCCTGGTATTCTGAAGGTTAATCATGGCAGTTTCGACAAAATTTGAATCTAAAGAACAACAGATTGATGTAGAAAAAAAGCAGTCTTACTAAATCAATGACCTAAAAGAATTGATTCAAAAACTTCAACAGGAATATTTTTTGAACAGTGGAATTGATTTGACTCGGGATTGCTACCTGCTACGTCTGCTCATACCGCGGAGGTCTCTTCATGGATGGATGTCCTCATGGACATGGTCGTATCAAATGGCCTGAGGGCACAGTCTACGATGGAAATTGGAATCATGGAGAATTGCATGGACAGGGCACCTACATTTGAACCTCGATATTGAAGTTTAGATGAATTGAACTCGTTTGGATGGTTCGAAGAACTCCCATGGTTTTTCTGAAGTCGGAAAATATATGGATTTGAAACGGAAGTTGTGAAGTTTTTGGAAGAAAGTGGGAAGCTTTTTTGAAAAAAAAGGTACACCACACCCGTGGGCTGATGTTGAATCAAAATTGGTGGCTTCATTCTGGCTTCATGGATAATTTTTTTTTTGGGGTTTCTATGTTGGGAGTATACTCCCCCCCAAAAAATGAACATGTCCTCTGAAAAATGATGCTTGGAAGGCTATTTTTCCTTTTGAAATGGTATCTTTTTAGGAGACATGCTAGTTTTTGGGGGTGTACGGGGTTGTTTCATCCTTTTTTTCCTTTGCATTTTTCCAGTTTCCAGAAAAAGGGGGGGATTTAATCCGATGAATTTTCTACAAGGTGGGCCCCTATCAGTTATAAATGGGGTTATAACTCCTACAAGTAGGGTTATAACTCCAGTTACCCATTTATAAGGCCATTTATAGAGGTTATAACTCCATTTATAACTAGTAGGGGCCCCTTCTTGTAGGTTCTTGGCTAAACCCAATCCTTCGCAAAATTTCCAGCTAAAACCACCGGTCGAAAACTCTGAGGTGGATTTAAACATGTCGAAAGCCATGGCATTTTTTGGCGAAACTGCTTGCGTGACCACAAGGGTCAATGGGTGCCCTGGGCAGCACTTCTATTTTTTTGAATCTTTTTGGAATTTTGTTCTTGGCAAAGTTACCCTCCCTGAATTCTAACAGCTCGCACCTGAAAATAGTTTCCATCCTCAAAGGAAACGATCGTCTTTAAAACCATCCATTTTTAGGGGCGTTTGCTGTTAGTTTCAGGGAGGGTATGGGTTTGTTTTGTTGGGACTCAATTGTTTTCTCATTTCAGATTTAGGGGCATGATCTCAAGATACCAGCTTTGGGACTTGGCCCGGGAAATGGGGTGATGGATTTTGCCAAAAAACGACAGATAACCCCTTGAGGTGTTGGAGGATTTTTGGAAATTGGATCCTTTTCCTACACTCCCTGAAACTAACAGTTCAGCCGTGAAAAAAAGCTATCCCAAGAAAAAAACATATATTCATTAATCTTCCAACCATTGATTTTCAGGTGCTACGGTTAGTTTCAGGGAGGGTACCCCTTTCTCCAGTGACTCTCGCGTTTCAAGAATGGATGTGCGTAGAACCTCTTGTTCGTTTTGTACCTGAAGCTATGAAATGCTGCCGATGAACGGTGACAAGAAAAAGGTGGTTATATAATTTGGGCCGTATGACGGGGAAGAACGTCTACCCTGCTTAGTATACTATACTTGAAGATGATCATAACTCAAATTTCATGATTCATTCGGGATTCTCATTTTCTACAAAACAAGTATATAAATCAGATTTCAGGGCTAGTAATTACTTGCAGCTGTTTTTTTTTGAAGCAGCTACTTTTTTCGCACACACGACGTAGGTGAACAAAGTGAAGGGACGGGAAGAGCTGCGAAAGCAACATTTGACGATCAATGCGCATCTCGGTGAAAACCAACGAATCTGCGGTGACTTAAGAAACTCGTTGCTTTTATTGAATCCGTGGGTTTGGAAAAGCTACTGAGTCTTTCAAACGTGCGGAATTTTGGGTCCGTGAAATTTTTAGGGTGGAACTGAAACTCATGAAAGTTGGATTTGATCATGTTTCACTCTCGAGTCGTTGAGTCGCTGAATTTGACGGAGTTTTGGTCAGGTAAGGGTCACAATGAACATCAGCCTAGAAACCCAAACTTAATTCTGTTGGCCGGTTTTTTGACTACAAAACTCAGGTATAATTATCATCATTATTTTTCAAATCAAAACTGATATAAAAAAAACACCCCTTCGCCCCAGATTGTCTCCAAATCTTGCTCCTTTTGCTAGTTTTTTTTGTGATTTTTTCATTAACATTCTCAGTATCCAGTATCCATGTTGTGTAATGATTTGTTGGTCCTTGATTTATTATCTTTGGAAACCACAATTGAAAATGGAGATTTTCAAGCAAGGGGGTTCTGCCGCACCCTCAATCACCAGCAACAAACCTTGAAAGAGTTGAAGAAAAACTCTGTTTTTGGACACTTTCTATGCAGAGCCATTAGCTGGGCAAAATCGTCGGTTTTGCTTGCTTGGTAATAGCCTTTAGCGGTGGCGAATGGGGTTCCGTTGGGATGTAGCAACCTTTACAGTGGACAGGTGTTTTTGGTATGAAAATCAGGATCCCTATTATTCAAAGGCCACTTCTGAAAGTGGTGATTCTTGGGGATTTTTGGTGACTTTTGATGTCTGATTGAAAAACCCCTTGGGATGTTGACTTTTTTTCTATCAAGGCGGTCACCTTCGTCGGCCTTTTATCCCCCAGGTATCCTTCCAGCAAGTTCGTCATTCCAGTGCAGAGGTGCAGTAGTACCTTGGCGTTTTCTGGGTGATGTGGATGGGAAACTCAAACTCGTCACGTCTTCCCACGGGTTTGACCCAGTAGATTATTTCTACATACCCTCCCTGAAACTAACAGCAAACGCCCCTGTAGAAAATGGATGCTTGGAAGACGATCACTATCCTTTTGGGGTTTTGGCCTGTTTCTGGGTGTTTCGTGGGCACGAACGTTGATTGGGGCTTGTGATTGGGCACCCCACTTTTCTCCATTGGATTCCACCTGAGTCTGGGGGTTGGTGGGGGTGGATTATTTCTAACTATAGGTGGTGGTTTCATCTTTAAAAAAACAAAAATCACCCCAAAAATTGATTGGGGAAGATGAACCCATTTTGACTATCGCATATTTTTCAAACGGGGTGAAACCGCCAACTAGCTAAGCTTGGCATGAAGAAAGTTTAACCAGAAAAGATCCAACTCTCCCAAGAATAGGCCCCCTTGGCCTGGTTCTTGTCCAAGGGAAGTTGGGAGTGAGTTTCCGCCAATGCGGCTCCCCCAAAAATCGCAAATCCGTGGGATTCCCGCATTTAGCCTCCCCTTCAATTGTTTCCGGAATCCTGAACATTAAAGGTGAAAATAGAAACGATTCACAAAAACGTGTGCAAAAAAGCTATATGTTTTTTCAGCAGCATTCAGAAAAGCTGATGCTCACTGCATGGGGAGCGGAAAAAACTCTTCTTACATGTCTAACAATGTCTAACATGTGTTTCAAAAATGAGTTACACCTCCAGATGTTATAGAAATGTTTTATTTCTTGAAGGCAACAATCAGTTTTTTTGGATCCTTTTGTTTTGAGACATCCGTATCATGTCGGATGGCGTCCTGGGAGGGGATTACACCCAAAGATATGATCATGTTTTCCAACACACATGCTACTTCTAGTTGGGTGCTTTCCATTTTTTTGGGGGCTAACTGTCTTAACCCCGAACATGAATCCAAACCCCCCAAAAAAACCCATCCCCAATTTGACAAAGAAATTGTTGATGTGATCCAAGGTGAAGACTTGTTGGACAAGGCATTGGCCGTCTCCCAGGAGTGAAACCTTGGGTTTTTTTTGGTGGCTGCCCTGGGCAGCCGGCGGTCTTGGGTGTTCCCCTCCCCAACACCAAGCAGATCGAGGAAGAAAGGCGACATCAGACATTTTCAAAAAGTCGTTGTTTTTTCTGAAGTGAAATTTTTGGCCAAAAAAGAGATCTTTGTTTTTTTTTGTTTGTTTTTGGAAATTTTTGAAGATTTGGAGTCTGAATTTTTTTCACATATACTCAAGTTGGAGCAACTTTTGGCTTCAGAAGCTTCTTGAAGCCATATTCTTTTGAGAAGCTCCTAGTGCAGGATTCCCCAAAAAAGCACCTGGGACCCACTTTCGCGTGACCCCAGAAGCTTTTTTGCTGTTGCGCGAAACCCCAGGAGCCGCCGTATTTGATCCCTTTTTTGCTGACCACTCATTCATGCCCTTCACGGAGAGCTCCGCCCTTGGATTTTGTGGAAGGCAACTTCGCTTGATGAATTTTTCAGTCGAAGGGATGCGCAGGGCGCAGGGCTGATGTTTTTAGGTTGCATACAACTGGGACCCAGTTGAGTGAGTAAGGATGAGAATAAGGAAGCCACAAGGATCATGATCTTTTTCAGTCTGGCACATGGGTATGGCAGAATCATGCTCACATGGATCCTGGTGTTTCACATGAAGGTTGGGTGTTTCCAGTCCCCCAACGTTGTGATTATAGTTTTAGTCAGGTTCTTGTTGTTATCATTGTTATTGCAGTGCTCTTCTTTATTATTCTTCAATTGTTACTATTGTATGTGTTACTATTTCTTATTTTCATTCTTTTTATCATTTATTATTCATTTATTGCTATTATTCCTATATATTTCCAAAAATCAATTACGATCATCTTCATTCTTTTTTGGATAAGCCATTTATTCACTAATTGCATTATTCACTAGTTGCAGCTTTTCGACTGTTTGAACACTTTTTGCAACCTTTTCCATTTAATTCTATTCATTGCTATGCATGTATATATATATATATGTACATATAGTCCTATTGACTACAATTTAAAGATTATATAATCGCGTTTTTTTTGCGAAACCCATAATGTTTGTCTACTGCATGTCACTATTTTTTCAAGATTCGCCACCTGTGTTGACCTGAGGCGGTGAGCGTGGTTGCCTGGTAGACACCACCGTCCACATTGGCCATGCGGCCGCTGAAAAGCTACGGGCACGTGACACTGACCCACTCTTTCAAGAGGTGACAAACGGGGGGAAAGAAGGAGTGGACTACTTGGAGGATCATCCCATTTAGTAAATGGTTAATAACCATGGCTTATAAATGGGGCTTACTAACCACTTACTAACTGGGATGATCCTCCAAGTAGTGTATAGATCGGATTGGTACTTATTCACTCAACCAACAGCTGGTTGGTGGTTTTTTGGTTAGTGGTTTACCACTTTAGGCATTATATATACCCAAAATGATAGGAATCCTTCGGGGATTCCTAGGATGAAAAAACCAGCAACATGAATCATCAAATGTCGCAGGTGACGGATTTTTATCTTCCCCAAAAATTTCTCCGAAGGTGGGCAACAGGAAAAAAAACAACTTGAAAAAATCACCCGATTCAACAAAAAATGATTTCCCCCTCCGAATTCAAAAAATCATCCCTCAACAAAAATAATTCCACCCTTTGATTTAACAGAATCCCCCTTTAATATAATGCCCCTTAATTTTAGAAAAATTCACCTCAACCAAAAATTATTCCCCCCCCCTCAACAAAAACCGTTCCCTTTTTGAATTGGAAATAGGCGCCCCCAAAAGGACATTTCACATCTGAACCAAGCACTGATTTCAGGGGTGAGCTCTTAATTTCAGAGGTGGTAACTCGGGTGTTTTTCAGATATGTCAATAGAAGATACCTTCTGGACAATCGAAACGTGGGGGTGCCATGCTTTGAATTTTTTCTTTGAGGCCATCGCCAAGGCTATGAGAGATGCACGGCCGTTCACCCTCATTTGGGGTAGCTTGGCAAATCATGGGCCGGCCCACGGTGGATAGCCTTCAGAGTGAACAGGTTTTTTTGATGTCTCCAGGGTTGCAGGTAGAAAGTAGATAGCAACTCGGAAGTAAATCGTCTCCGTAAAAAGATGTAAAAAGGAACTTAATGACTAGTTCTTAAAATGTGTTTCACCCTTGTCACTTTTCTACCTCTCAAAAGATGCCCTTTGAGGTCCTTTTGGAATGATTGGGGCCTCCAAAGATATTTTTTGAATGCGGACTTCTATCCGAGTAACCACAATCAGAGTACATCCAATCAAAACCTATCAAGGCTTTTTTTAGGTGCCATTTTCGATGCTGAAAGTTGACAAACATGCGAAGTTCAAGAGAGGTTTTTGTTTTGGTCCAAGTTTTTGTTTGTTTCTCTTCAAGAAAAGATGGGCTGATTTTCCTTTTGGCTGTAGGAGAAAAACAAAAAAACATCGCCTACACCAGTTAATGCTGCATGAAACCCAACGAAATCAGGGTAAATCATGTAAGTTCACAAACCCAGATGACTTGTCAAGCACCAGTTTTCCGAGGTGACGATGAGCCTGAGGCCTGAAACTCTTGGGCGATATGTGTTGCTTCAGGAAGTTTGTTGATATAGTGTGATCTAAGAAGAACAGTGTATCTATATAACAAGATATATACATACATATACATATATATATATATGATTATATATAATTATATATATATATATACACAGGGGTCAAAATACCATGGGCACCATTTGATGCTTCCAAGTTTTGTGGATTTGGAGCTGTGCCATCTACCTTTACCTTGGTGATTGGGGGCCCGTTTTTCAAAAACCTTGTGGGAACCTTTGTGGGTAAATAATCTATGAATCATTTTCATGAAGGGAAGCCGTTTTTTTGACCTCAACAATCCATTGTTAGAGTCTTTAGGCAGGGGCTAATATATGATGGTTCCCCATTTTGTTTTGGGATCCCAGTCCCTTTTTGAAAGGATTCGCCTGGTTTTAGTGGAAACAAATATTCTACTTCGAATCTCCAATTATGTTTGACTTGTATTTACATGCTGATGGCCGTTTTTTCAACTTCGAGACATTTGTACCTCTGTTTCACCAAAAAAAAACGGAAAACAAAACCTCCAGGGTGCTCCTATGGATGTTTGGGATATGGATAACTCCTCGGCCGTCCCGGATGCTGGAACTGGAGACAATTCAGGTTTGCTGAATGTGATGTAACTGAAAATGTGCAAATGTTTGGAAAAAAACACATTTCCTACAAGAATTTGTAATTTGTTGGTTCACCGGAAAATGGGTAGCTTGAAAAATCGTATGTATGTATAAAAAACACTACATACTAATAGCATATACCGTACCTCATGGCCGAAAGAACGCTTCTTTTTTGATCCAAGTTGATTCTTGAGGTTTGTCGTGGATGTCTCGTGGGTAATATTTTTCAAAAAACAGCAAAACCTTTAGGTTCAAACTTGGTCTGACAGTCTGTATATACCAAAACAGCCCCAAAAAAACCGATTAATTTTTGTGAAGGGTGTTTCTCCCGAAACAAGGCCCAACTTCCAATCAAAAACAAGGTTCATTTGGGTTCTAGGTATTTATGTACAAATACATTTATGTACATATCTTTACAAACTTTGGATTTTTCCATTGCCATGTTGCTTTGTACTTCACCCAAACACCTGAGATCCTCCTGTTGGAACAAAATGTGACACGCAGCAGTTCATATGTGCTAGGAGTCATACCCCCATTGGAAAGGGTCTATATACACATTATAAGGATTCCTATCGAGGGTTGGATGACCATACCCCTCATAAGGACAGTTTTTCGACCCTAGCACATATGCACATATGTGAGATATTCCGAGTTTGATTGAACCATGTTGAATTTATTTCATTACGATAGGTGAAACCCGCCGGATGACTTGTCAAACAGTCACGCATTCCCCCGAATGGCTGTTAGTGGGCATCTTCGCCAACTGGAGCTTTAATCGAGCACTCAGGAATAGAAGTTCAATCAAAAAGTGTCTTCCCTAAGAATCATGGGATCTCAAAACTGGTGGTTTGGAGATCCCAGAACCCTGCTATACAGGGTCAAACACCTCCATAGGGGGGTCCAATGATTCTTAGGGTTATGTAATTGACAATTAGGTGATTACAGTTCCCGAAAACGAACAGCTCGCCTCTGGAAAATGCTAGTTGGGAGAACTACTTTCCGAAATCATTTCCTTTCCTTTTCGGCTTAGCGGCCTCTTTTTTTAAGGGAGCATTTGCCGTTAGGTTTTAAGGGAGCATTTGACAAACCCTCTCATGAAACAAATCGAAATTTTGGAAAGATATGGCTGGATCGACTTGACGACAACGATGTTGGTCTAAGGATAAGTGGTCCTTGGCCAACTTCTTCTCTCCATTGGTCTTACCTGGCGACATCTTTGATCTCAGGTCATCCTGCAAAAAAAACATGGAAATTGGGATGTTTTTTTTGGTTCAAGTTGAGCTCAGTTTTTTTGTGTTTAGAGAAGAGTCAGAGTTCATATTAATATACATATATATATATATACATCTTATATGTGTCTGAAACTGAGGTTTTCTCATTTACCTATTGGTTTGGATTTTTAGATCCTAGAGATAACGGTCAGCGGATTTTCAGAAGGCTTTGTTGCGTGAATTTGAGGTTGACATTACCCTTGAAAAATACTTGGATGATCCCTGAGTGCAGCTAAACTCTCTGAATAGATAGTACAGTAACTGAACTTTTTTCTACCGTAATATTTACCCTCCCAAAGTTTAACATAGCCCCTGAAAAATGATGGTTGGAAGACGATCCTTTCCTATTGGGTCCCGGTAGCATTTCAGGGGCGACATGTTAAACTTCGGGAGGGTAGTCATCTAAAATCCGAGTCTTTTTAGTCATTTAGTCATTTACTAACTTCCAACCGGTACATCCAACCGCACTTTTTTGGATGATTTTTGGCGATGAGGGAGGCGAGTTTTCTGCCACGAAAAACCGCCCAAAAACATTGCTGTGAAGATACAACTTGGGGAGCGCTTCCGGAAGATTTGTGCGTGTTTTGGGGATGAAACATATGACTATACCTTTTGCATCCTTTTTGGGGATGAAATCTGATTTCCGGTGGCCTTGACATCACCGGATGAAATCCCCTGATGTGGATGAAGATGCAGATGCAAAACAAAATCCCAAAACAAAGTTGGATGAAACATGCAGCTTGCGTTTAGTCGTTTGAGGCTGGTGGAAGTTGTTTTTTTGCAAGTTCATTGCAAGCATGTCAACTTAGGCATTTCCAATGTGCTGGCATGGCAGATTTCTTCCTTCAACGAGACGCCAAGAAGAATGACCACTCGGTGTGGCATGCTCTTTTCACAATTTGGGTCCACTTTGTTACCTTCTTTTTATTGCAATTCAAAAGAAGCCACCGGCAACAACTCAGCACTTTTTGGGCACAAAAACATTTTTTAAGAAATTGCCCCGATCGAAGGACACGCCGCAAAAGGAGGCGGAAGAGGATGCGGAACCCGACCCGGCGCATCCGGCGATGTGCCTTGAGCATATTGAATGATGGTTGCATGATTTTCAACCAAAGTGATGGAGACAATCTCCCCCCAAAACA
This sequence comes from Breviolum minutum Mf 1.05b.01, assembly GCA_000507305.1. Lineage (NCBI taxonomy): Eukaryota > Dinophyceae > Suessiales > Symbiodiniaceae > Breviolum > Breviolum minutum. The sequence continues at coordinate 8,783 of DF241856.1, read as the reverse complement.
TATTGTCATCATATTGTTGATAGAAGAAATCCTGGAAAAACCTGGGATGATTCATCTTGAAACGCCTGTGAAAATCAAGCTGAATCTGTTGACCTTGGAATCCATAAGCCCGATAAGCCCACGAAAAACACTGGTTGTAATGATTGGAGACACAAACGAGAGAGTTGGTTGAACAATTGAATCAAGCAAAATCATGACGCAGAAGTTGCTGGTCAAATTTTAGCAAGGTTTCCGAAACTAGATGAAGCACTCTCCCAGTTCTGGAACAGTTTTTGGCAAATTCATACTTTTCTGCTCAGACAGTTTTTTCCACTAAATTTGGATGATACTGTTAATAGCTGAAATCCTGCACCACTTAAAGATGAAGATCATCCCGATCCCCACTATTCACAGGGCTTTATATTGTTTTATGCATCCTAGGTGGTTAGCAGGATTTCAGAGTCATTCAGGTGACCCTCCAAGTGGCACACCTGGCACCACCTTTCCTCAGGGTCTTTTTTTCGACCAACAGACCCCAAATCGAAACTTGGGATAGTAACTGAATGGGTTATGATGAATCCTTTTTTTTTTAGTGGGAAAGTAGGGGTAGTGTCCAACAAGAGCTTGACATCACCCTGTGATCCCATCGCTATTGATTCGAAGTTCCAATTAAGAAACACTTCCCCACCCTGGTGGGCACAGGACTGCTTCACTTTCTTCCCTTTTTTATCGAGGCAAGCACCAGCAATTCTCTACCCTTTACGTGTGCTGCTGATGTCATTGAAGCGAATACCCGATGAATTTGAAGATGAATCAGTGAGATGCTCGACTGCAATACGCCTCGCCTATAACGCGATCCGACCCTGGGGAATGAATCGTCAAAGATGGGGCTCATATCTATATAGATACATCTTATCCACCTCATCGCGTATATCTTTTTGATATGGCAAACAAAAATCACACTCTATAATTCATATCTTTCTGGAACAACAAAAATGTACCCCTTTGCTTTCCTGATTTCCACTTTTTAGTAGAAATCCCATGCTGTAAAAACAACCGGTTAACCAAAAACCCAACGGTCAACGTGTCAACGACGTCTCCTATCCCCCCATGCTCAGGACGGCACGTGTTGGGCCGTTTTGGTTCAGCGATCCCCGTGCATCGCATCGCTGTGTTGGTCGCCACCTCTTGAGGGAACGTTTCCCCCGGCGGAAGAAAAAAGCACAAACATGTTTGGAGGAAACCCGAAAAGAAATAGAAGACATCTTTGGCAACAACTTTTTTAAAAACAGTTTGTTTTGTTTCATCATGCAGATTCTTTCAAGATTCTCTGTGTTGATGTGTGTACTTGTTTCTGGAAAAAGGATGGTGATTCATGAATCTCTCTGATAGACGGGCAGATAGCTCCTTGCAGCATGGCCTTGTTTCACAATTCATGCCTGCGGCATACATGGCCGCATGTCCCCGAAGAACGGGGTAACAAACAGTCATCGCTCAAAATAAGGGAAGAAGCTTTTCCATCCTTGAAGAGCACTCTTGGGAAGTAGCCTAATGATTTTGAGATCCTTCAAATTAAAAGCTCAACCACATTTTCAGACACAGTACCTAAAAGATGAGATACGGTGACTTGTAGTAGTTGCTAGCCTGAAAACTGAGGAGCACATACCCGCATGTAGCTTCCCCATGGTATCGACTTGTTGCTGATTCTTTCTTCTCTGGACAATCGATACATGCAAAATAATTTTGAAGTTTCATGATCTAACAACTGTCCAACCAGCTTCTTACAGGACCAGGGGTTGGAGGTCACTTATTCATCTGTTTGCATCTACAAAGGTTACTGGGAAGAACATCTTGTGGGCTTGGCTAGGTGGTTTTATTCATTTTGAACTTCCAGCCCGCAAGAATCCTTCTAGACAACATACGACCGACCCACTTCCTGAAGAGAAAACCTTAGCCTTTGATGTCAGAACTGGATGATTGGATTGGTGATGGGTTGCAAATGTCACTCACTCATTTGGTAATCCACACCACCTACCATTTGACTATACCAGAACTTATAGGTCGGGTGATAATAACCCATCTTCTTTATGCATGTATTTGGATATATGGAAGCATTAAGAGGCCGTTCCGTTATAAAGGGTCCTTATCAACCAGCCAGGGCCCCATGCTCTGAGAATCCAGGTTCACTCGAGTACATAACATCTTTTTCAACAGCTGGTGGTGGGCAAACCAGCTTCTAAGACATTTGGTTAATCAAGGGTTTCTATGAAGGGTTGTAATGATGCATGATGCAGGACAGATGATACATGATACATGGCACATAATACATGATGAATATGGACACGATTTACACATGATGTATATATATATATATGTATGTTTGTCTTCATACATGAAAGCATGCATATTTCTTCCATAGATACAATCTAACCCATACATATAAATATATGAACACCTCCTTTTTCATCTACCTGAATCCTGGAATCATCAGGCCTTGGCCCAAACTCTACTTGCAGTGGATGTATGGATACCCAGTCAGCGCCCGGCGGTTGGGGGTTTCACCCCTCTGAAAAGGGTGGTGAATTACTGAGGTTGATCACTTACACCCCCGAAAACTAACATGGAACCTGAAAAGGATGGGTTTCCAAGTTCGGAATCTCCTTTTCCAGGGGTCCATTTTCAGGTTCCAGCCGTTAGTTTTCGGGGGAGTATATGATCTCCGCTTTGCCTTTCATAATATCAAATCTTGCCTTACATAGACTTATAGGATCTTATAGGATTGGCTCCCGACTCACTGGAAATTGGTCGGCGATTGAAGAGAACTCGCCCCACCATTTGTATCAGAATCCTGAGGATTTTATGGGATGCCATAAATTACACCGCAGGCCTCCAAAATTATACAAGCAACACGAATTGACAGGTGGCAATGTGGCAATGCAGTTTGCTTGTTCTTTTCTGTGCTCAAAAAGGCTGCTTTTTGGGTGGAAAAAAGTTCATCCCTGGATACATGCTAGGTCATGTTAGCACCTGTCTTTTGGGACCACAGTATCTACGTTTGTTTGACTTAGAGTATAGAGGTGATGAGAGGTTGGGATGAAAGGTAATGAAAGGCTGAAAGGATGAAGGGTAGGTTGTCCCATGACAAATCCGATGAAACTTGGGGAGAGTTTTCTGACTTGATAAACCTCCAAGACACTTCGTGCCTGGCACCCCCGTTCCGAATCTGATCATCTACCCGGTTCCCATTTTTTTGGGGGCTGGGTGTATTTGGATTATGATTCCGGTCATCCATGGAACCATGGGTTTTTTAAAGAACCAGAGGTGAAACTCAAAACCACAAAAATCCAAACTTTCATCACTTCCTTTCCTCAAAAAAAAAGTCATATCCTCTTCAGCAACGTGGCATCCATGAAAGCCATGGCATCGGATGATGCGAAGCACCTAAACTGCGAGTTTCCCTGAAAAACTGGCGTAACCATTCACTGCCCGGTTGGGAGTTTACTCCCCGAAAGGGTGGTGAAGAGTAAGGGAATGACCCCCGTTGAAAATGCCCGAGACATTCAGGTTAAGGAATTTATAGTACTGTAATTTCGTAACTTGCCTTAAAAACTGTTTGGGGAGATGAAATCTATTGAAATCTTACCTTACAAATGATACAGATGGCTGAACTCTTGGGGAGGTGGAAATCCCCCTATTTAAGGATTTTCCAGGTCGGTGAAAGTATGTCATCAGCATTGAAAAAAGGGCCCCTGGTTGTTTAGGGTATCTAGAGGAGATTATTATTACCCAGTTATATAGGGATTATAATAGGCCATTATTCATAAGGATCCCTATTAACCAACCAGGATTCAGTGGAAAGTAGCAGGATTTTTTTCGTGGCTCAGATGTCATCAGCTGTCATGAATCTCCATCTCTAAGGTGAAACCAGTGGCATGTGCTGGGCATTCGCTGGGCGAGTGCTCCCTCCGTTGGCAAAATTTTGGCCATGTCTTCGGGGGAAGTTGGAAGCCTTTAGAGGGTTTGTTTTTCTTTTTGAGGGGGAGTTTACACCCCCGAAAGTCAACATAGCCCCTGAAAAATGATGGTTCTGAGAGGTGTTCAACACCCTTGTTACATGATCTTTTGAAGTGACGATAAGGATCCTCATAGTGCCATTTTAATCCTGAAAAATCTTTGGGTAGGATTTGTAACCCTAACCCCTAATCCTCAAAACAAGAAAACCAGAGTTCTGAACTGATCACAAAAAATTGGTGTTTTTTCGCTGACCTTTTGGTGGGGGGGGACTTTCATCGATCCAGAGACTGGAATTCTGGTCAAATAAAAACGCGATCTCAAACGACTGAAAACCACCCAAATGGTGGTTTAAAAGTAAGGGAAATTCCCGATTTTTTTTTGGAAAATCGGGAAGGTTGGTGAAATATGATTCCATTTGGCCAGATTCTTGTGCGTTTTCTTTATGATTTTGTTTTGAGCTGATCTGGTTAGCAATTCCCAGGGGCCCATTGTATCGCCAGTGAGGGCAAAGATGCCAACTAAAAAAACGGGAAGAGATGTAGGTAGCTGGGCATGTAACAAGCATGTAACAAAATTACCCATCTGTTTTTGTTAAAACTAGATGGTTTAGAAGTAGTGACTGGGCCATAAGAAAAATAAATATAGCTAGTTACTAAGATACCCCATTGACACATGGGTGAAAATGTCTAAAATGTACCCTCTCTGAAACTATCAGCAAAAAAGTCCCTGAACATGTGCCTGTTGCCAGCAAAGTCATCAACCATCAACCATCAAAGTTTCCAACATTTTCCAACTATATTTGTTTTTTTTGGCCCTTAAGCGGCTCGCTTGCTCGTTTTTTAGGGAGTCACACAAAAACGCCAAAAAAGCCTCCCTTCCCCTTGGGGTTGCAACCCTGGAAGATTAACATGCAACCTACAAATCACCCATTTAGAAAGGAAAATGATCTTCCAAACCTCCATGATTATGTTCCAGCCGTTAATCTTCAGGGGTGTAGAAATTATTGAAGCCACCCTTCGACTTTGATTTTCCTCGAGTCGATCCAAGTCGAAAAAACTGAAATGCCACCAAGATGAGCTGCGCCTCTTTTTGGATGGACATGATTTTGAGTGAAATTTACCCACCAAAAATGGTCCATTGTTTTAGGGTTTGTGCATGTTTCCATGCTTCATGAGCTTTGGATCAGGGTATCTTTCCAAAAAATGCTCCACCAAGCTTTTTTTTAAGCTTTTCATGAGTTGTGGGTGCAATTTACTTAATGAGATACACATGTTGCAGTTTTTGTCACGTGCCATTTCTACAACCTCACAGCATAGATAGATGGTTGGACAATCCACCATGCGGATGTATTGTTTGTTGGAAAATACAGGTGATATTGCTACCCGAATCCTCAGCAATTTTTGGTTCAAGATATTTTAAGAAATGCTGCTGTACTCATGCTTTTTGAATTGAGGCGCCTTCCCTCAGTCCCATGCTAGAAGTGCTTTCTGCAGTGACTGGTGAATCAATTGCTGTGTTTGAAGATGAGGAAATTGCAGATGCATCAGTGAAGGCATTAAAACAGCGCTTGGCACGGAAGATTGGCCTCCCGCGATTCCGACTACAGCTCCTCCAAGACAATTGCCCACTGGATAATGATCAAACCTTTGCAATGCAAGTTGTACAGCTAGTGGTCCTGGAGTTTCAGCCTCCTGATACGGAGCAAGATCGGGGCGTCATGGTGGCATGCTCGCAAAATGATGACAAACTTCTCGAGCAGCAATTGAACACCCCACGCAGTCCGAATTTTCAATATGCAAATCACAAAACGCCTCTGTATGTGGCAGCCTTGAACGGAAGTCTTAAATGTGTACTTCTACTCCTTGAAGCTGGTGCCAACAAAGACCAAGGTCGGACAGACATTGGAGCAACACCTCTATGCAGTGCAGCTCGCCGTGGGCATCTTGAAGTTGTCCGATTTCTGGTTGAGTCGGGTGCCAACAAAGACCAAGGCCTGACAGACAATGGAGAAACACCTCTATGCATTGCAGCTCACCGTGGGCATCTTGAAGTTGTTCGAATTCTTGTTGAGTCCGGTGCCAACAAAGACCAAGGCAGGACAGACACTGGAGCAACACCTCTTTTCATTGCTTCTCACCATGGGCATCTTGAAGTTGTCCGATTTCTGGTTGAGTCGGGTGCCAACAAAGACCAAGGCCAGACAGACACTGGATCAACCCCTGTTTTCATAGCAGCTCAAAAAGGGCACCTTGAAGTTGTCCGATTTCTGGTTGAGTCGGGTGCCAACAAAGACCAAGGCCTGACAGACAATGGAGAAACACCTCTATGGATTGCAGCTCACCGTGGGCACCTTGAAGTTGTTCGATTTCTAGGTGGGGCCCGATCACAACAGGCAGGTTACAGCCGCAGAACTCCTGGACAAATACTGTAGTTTTTTTTGATCTTCGACACGCCGTGAAATGAAACGGAATGAATGAAGGTAAATGTGCGAACGAATGAAATGAAGGAAATGCATGAAATGAATGGAGTGAACTGAACTAAGCTGAAATGAAATGACGTGTATAGACATTTTATATCATGTTAATCAGATGCCCCATTTTACTCTCTAGAGTACATTTGATCACTGTAGATTGCTCTAACTTGCTTCAAAAAAGCGGGGGGAGGAACTGCATGACGTGGGAGATCTCTTCAACCTCTGCAATTTAATTCATGAAGGTTGCGGGTTAACCCTCGACGTTGAACTCCAAAGTCTATAAAAACCTACGTTAAGACATCAACCCTAAAAAGAAGTTTTTGATACACAAATGATCCCAAAGTGTAAGGTATTCTCTTAGAAAAAAAAGATGACCAAGTTCTGACCTATGGCGATTGGCTATATTGGACAAAAGCAGGCAAAAGAGTCTCTTTTGTATTTGCATCAATTTTATGGTGGGTCTGCATCACTAAGACACAAACTGGCTTCCCTCCCCCAGGACACATCTACAGATTGTTTTACCATCTGAGAAACGCGCCATCTTCAAAAATCAAGCATTACCTGTATCATATTTCTTCTTTGTCAAACGCCATTTTTTTGGGGCCCCCAGAAAGACCGATGTCTTGATTCCTGAGGGCTGAAGATGGAAACAAATGCCTCTGAAGACATTTTGTCCGGGCGATCTACTGATGGTTTTTCTGCAAGTTGTGCAGGGTTTGCGTGGTTAAACGTCGTCAGCAAGGGGGCTTAAAATGATAGTAGATGTCTACAAGGGGGACATATACATATATTACATAATATTTATATATATAGTAAATCCAGTTAAGTTATGTGATACAAACATCCAAACTCTCCAGTTTTTTTTTGGGTTTCCAAAAAATCTGGGCCTCATCGCTTCCTTCCAAGGTTGGAAGCCTGGAATCCAACCGCCAGGTACGCCGCCGCGGTGATTGGTGGCTTCTTGACCTTGGATGCTGCCTTGCAGATCGTGGCGGCACGCGCCAAGTCTGGGGAATCCCGGAGAAAAAAAACCCAAAAAAGGAGGGGCCATGTTTTCGCCATTTGAAAACCTATGGAAAAAATGGGGGGGGGGGGAGAAAACATGTTCATCAGTTTTCCAACATAGGATATGTACATATTTACATAAAGAAAATAAACCGCGTGGCGCCAGGTAATTTCCCATTGTTGATTTGTTGGGTTTTTAGGGGTGTATATAGGAGATGTATAACCTAAATATTTTTTTTGGTTGGCCATCCTGTTGGCTTGTTTTGTTTGTTCCTCCAAGGTCAACTGAGACCTTGGCTTCTGAGGGGGCGATGCTGTCGGTGGTGGATTGGCTTCTTGGATGGCTTTTTCAAAGGTGTGAAGATGTTTCCCAAAAATAGTGGGTTTTTCCCCCCAAATTGCCAAATTTCACGACCTATGGGTTTATAATTTGAGAAACCATATTATATTCTATAATTTCTGGAGCTAGGGCAGCTAGGGTGGATGCATGCAGATTCAACACACATCAGCCTTTTTCACCGCTGGACATCGTTGGGATTATGCTCTTTGGTTGATCTGATGATCTCAGCTTTGGGGCCCAAATCATCCATCTTTTTTATAGGTTTTCCATTATAAACCCATCCATTTTGGGGTACCACTATTTTTGGAAACACCCTTGTGAAACATGGTGTTTTTATGGAATAAATGCAGTACCTTATAGGTCTCCCAAACTGCCAAACGCTCATGTTACTTTTTTAGTTGAGGGAGTCACAACATTGCTCCGTTTCGAGCATGGTCCAATTCATAAAATCGTAAAGTTAAAGGGTGAACAGTGAAGCCTGTCGAAGAAAAACCGGGTGATTCATCGTTTCATAGACCTTCTGAAACTATGGGAGCCAATTTATCACCTTTCTTTTGGTCTATGGAAAACATCCGGGTTAAAGGGTTGCAATGTCGCGTTGCTTCACCCGGCAGGTTTTACAGGGACCCTTTCCACCACTTTCGAAATATGCCCGGGTTTTGGATCAAATGCGAAAACATATTGTTGATACTTGATGATTCGTTCATAAATCTGGTTATATAACCACACCCTGTAAGCAATGGGGATAGATAAAACTACTAGCCTCAACTACTTGATATATGGCGGATTCTTCTCAAATTCGAGTTTCTTATTCCATCAAAAGTATAACCACTGCAACCGTACCATGGCCCTCCTTGTTCTGTATCCGGCAATTTTTGGTGCGGCAGAAGTAGTGACAACCCAGCTTTGGCGCTCCCAAAAAAACTTACAAGAACATGGTTACCTCTCTCTCTCTCCTGTGTGTTAGAATAT